>JARYZH020001509.1:0-27232 GCA_030021035.2 Notholithocarpus densiflorus | reverse complement strand
AACAGTGGTTTCATGCTAAGAAATACGGTAAGATGTAGAAGACATTGGAAGTTACCAGCAGAGTCACTACAACACCGGGCCTATCGATGAACCTCCGAGTTACCCTTTTGAACCAGTCGTGGTACTCGTGCTGTGGAGGCATATCACCAAGCATTGCTTCAGAACGCCGATAAAGGCGATTACCCCACTCATGGAGATGCACAGCATGTTTCTGCATCCAATTAACACCGATCTTCCCCCTCAAATCAATGCCATGAAGCACTATGTCAATGTCAACATTGCGGGGAATTTCTTGGATCATCCCAAATTGACAAACAACACGATCCGGTGTATGTATCTCTACTAGGTGGAAACATACAAGCGACACCGTTGCCGTCCACACGGGGTCCCTGCAACGCACCACGGCGGAAGGTTGTCAAAATGAGCTTCATATGGCTGCGACACCACCTACAACAGCCAAAAAACAAGTACACAACACATTAGGCAACAATGTTTATATTTCAAAGTTAACCAAACCTATATCTTGAGACTAAACATGTAAAAGAAGGCATTTTCATACTTGGTCTAGCAACATTGAAGCTAGTTGCTTGCGATACCTGTCCCTGAAGATGTGGGCGGGCCTATTTTTCTTGTTTAGGACCCACAACCACCTACAATCAAGAACAAGGGATCAATATCTAGCACTTTCCTACTAAGATAATTCCAATGTTAAAACTATAATGTAATCACATATAACTACTGAGATAATCTTAAAGATATTTACTTAATTAATAATATCACTAGAATAAGAAACGGTCCTTTTAAAAAACAAAGCACATACAAGCCACATGATAGTCAAAAAATTAGAGTAGATTAACATAATCATATATATTGAACCTCGGTTTAAAATTTTTTGATGTTGACATAAAAAATTGCTAGAAGCCTTTAAACTCAATAAATAAAATCAAGTTACATGATTGTGGGCTTAGGTAATGATCACATAATGTATATGACGTGTATGAGGTAGAGACTTACTTCAAGGATAGTGGAACACGCACTGGAGGACCATAAGCACCCACTGGCGGGCCACGCTTAACTGTCGGGCACAAATAGGGGAACCTGGCCCATGCCCAATACTGGAGCAACAGTAAGCACCCACCAATCTGACTAGTGTCCTCACTTGCCCTGCATAGCTCTCGATACAACCATGCAAGGCAAGCACTTCCCCAACTGTACCTTCGTGGGTTGCGAAGGTCTTCCAACTGCTACACTCACATTAGATGCACCCTATCGCCGGATTTGTCCATGAATATTGTATCCCCCAGTAGCGCTAGGATGTAGCATCATGCGTACTTACTACTTATGCAACTAATCCTCTTCAGCATTAGGCGGCAATGGATTAGCAACTTGCTCCAAAAGCCAGTTAATGAGAATCCTCTGGCCATCAAGTTGCTTACGGTTGTCTTGATTTACAGGTCGAAAGCCAAGGAAGTCCTGGCACACATCCACCCAAGTTTTTTGCGTGCTCCCTGTTATAGCGTCACCATCAACAGGAAGCCCGAGAAGAACCTCCACATCCTGCAATGTGATGGTGACCTCACCATGTGGCATGTGGAAGGTGTGAGTCTCGGGCCGCCATCACTCCACTAAGGCTGTTATCAGGCCATTGTCAATCTCTCTACCCGGGACCCAAAGGAGTCCCTCCAAACCAACTGCGTTGATGATGTTCCTGACTCGGTCGTCCACTATTGGAGGTTGCTTGGAGAACTCTGAACTACGGCTATGGCAGGTAATGGACCCTGGATCCTGCACAGAACAAAACCATGGATTAATATATGACAGCAAATACGTGTACATTGTATGAATTAAATGCATGTACATTGGTTAAATATTTAGTGTTGTGTTTTACCCGCCCATTCCAAATAGCTTCGGACTGATGCTTGGGCTGCTGTGTGTATAGTCAATCCGTCCAGCATTTACAACAGCCATACTGCACAAGAATGATAAGCAATTAGTTTGAGAAATGAACACACAATATGCTTATGGAACTAGGTATGAGTTAGAGCAACTAAAGCCAGTTTGTACAATGAGAATTCAGTAAAAGATGAAAGACTGAACCAAAATGGGCCAATATGAACACAGAGCTTTTTAGACTTAGGATTTTATTTTTAAGGTAAAGTTTTGAAGCAAGAAAAAGAGTAGTAGTAGCAATCAATATGAAATTTGATATGGACCTTGATTTGAAAGTAATATAATTCTCCAATTCATTTTTTTTTAAAATATGATACCATAAGCTACAAACACGAGGAGTTAATGTATCATTTTCCTTCACATGCAAACCAACACAGTGGCAAGCATAAGAACTTGGTGATATAGATCACACATAGTTTTTTTTTTTTTTTTAGAAGAAGATCACACATAGCTTGGTTGAATGCAGTGAGTGACAACATGGAAAAATGTTTAAGAACCATTCACAGAAAATTACCCTAGGGCCAAAAATTGACAAATTTGGGGTTTAGATTATTGAAAACTGCCTCCTCCAATTTGAGAGAAAATTCAAGTTAAAGAATCCATGACACAGGCCAAAAAGTTAGAAATAGCATCAACTTGTATAACTAGAATCAAAGTTTGAATTACTTAAGAAATTGACACTTTGTTCAATTGATGAACATTCAACTTCTTCAATTGACACTTTGGAATTACTTAGTAAAAAAGTAGTATTCAACTTCTTCAATTGATGAACATAATTTTACTGATTCTTTGAATCTCTTTGTTCAGTCAATGTTTCCAATTACTTTTTGAAAAGTAAAAAAAAGCAACCCATTTAATCAGACTTTAACAGTCATAACACAAGTATTGGGATTCGTAGTCTTGAATGACTCATTGTCCAATTTCCTTTTTTCTGTTCCCCAATTTTCTCAGCAACCAAAAAATATGTCTCTCCTGCCTAAAACAATCTTAGAAAGCACATTTTAAGAAAACACCCATTGAAACAAAAAGATCATCATCATATTGGTGTACTTATGAAAACCTGAAGAATATCCCCTACATCAATTGCAAAAACCAATTCCAAGAGCAAACAGAACACCTAGTCAAACAAACTTTAAAAGAAAAATTAGTCCAATTCCACCCATCTAACTAAATAATTCATAATTTTTTTTTTAAATTCAAACTACAACAATAACAACCACCAAGCCTTAAGTCAATTATGAATTATCAACAAACTAATTTTTTAGGTGAAATTTAAGTGTACAAGAATTCACCACCTTTTCCACAATTTGTTAAGATTTGTAATGCTACTTCTAGTGTTTCCAACAGAGACATCTAACATGTAACTCACCAATTAAAGACACACGCAGATAAAATAACAAATGCTAATGTTACTCCTAGTGTTTCGCAACAGAATCTTGCAGGATTAGAATCCCTCTTCCCACTTAAAATGTATTTTAAAGAGGAAAAAAAAACAAAAACAAAACAAAACAGAACCAAAAAAAAAAAAAAAAAATGTTAATATTAACATACCTTGAGCTTGAAGAAGTTTATTACTCTCCCAAGAGGGCATCCCAAAAGGCAAAGACAAAGTGGAATTAAGCCTATTAGCCATAGCCACAGGCAGGAAAAGAGATTGTTGCCGAGTTTTAGAAATTCTTTTTTTTTTCTTTTTAACTAAAATAAAATAGAGCATGTATAGCTTTCCTTGTGTTTAAGAGCATAATGTAGACATCATGTTGAAGCCAATTCCTAGGCTTATATGCTAAGAATATGCTAGAACTAAAGACTTAACTCATTTTGGCCCCCTATCCCCCTTCTCCCCCCCCCCCCCCCCAAAAAAAAGAAAAAGGACTTACCTGATAAGTGGGTTGGTTT
Source organism: Notholithocarpus densiflorus (assembly GCA_030021035.2). NCBI lineage: Eukaryota > Viridiplantae > Streptophyta > Magnoliopsida > Fagales > Fagaceae > Notholithocarpus > Notholithocarpus densiflorus. Next base: position 23,386 of record JARYZH020001509.1, on the reverse strand, counting down.
AAGGTGTGAGACTGTTGGCAATTTCCTTTTTTTTTTTTTTTTTTGGCTGAACCGCTGGTAGTTCTTTTTGAGAACCTGTGCTAAAGTACACAAAATTTCAAGACTAGAAATGTGGCGTGCACTGATTTGAAGAATCTATGTGATCTACTCTGGAAAATATATTTTGTTTATTTAAGCAGTGAAAGAGTCAAAATATTGAGATAAAACTTATCATAATGCAAATGAGGAAACAAAGGTAAATATACTGATATATAAGTGTAACCGAAAGATAACTATGAGAATTAGCCTAATGTAGACTAAATTATAAGTGGTGTGATTGATTAAATGCTTGAGTCACACATTTTGAGTAATAACGACAAGAGTGAGAGTTGATATGATATTGTTGGATCTTAATCCATAGACTTAAACTTTTGAGTATGATGGTGCACCCACATGTCTGCATAATATTACATACAAAAGAAAATGTCAGTAAATATTACCATATCAAACTCAAAAATTTAGTTTACTGCTGTGAATCACATTCTTCCGACAGATGAATCCCTGGAATTCAGTAGTCAATCCTAAACACACTGATTTTATAAGGTTTAGTTTAACAGGACCTAGTAAGTGGAATGCAGAAACTAGTGACTAAATCTTTGGAATTTAAATCAAACGAAACTGATATTAGATTTGGCATCAAACTTTGTTTAGAGCTCAGGGTATGATAATAGGCCAACCTGGTCCAAAATGGATAGCAGTAATTGTCAAGTAGAATACCAAAAATTGATGCTCTGTTACAGTTATGTCATGTTGATAAATGAAGCTTATAGAAGTGCTGGTGCTTAAGAAACCAAAGATACCAGACAAAGAACAGAGGATACATATCTATGGTTTAAACTTTAAATGCAACTATTTAAAATCATATGTTCCAGGTTATATATATTCAAGAATGAGATTCCATAAATTTCCAACATTTCTATGGTTTTGTGATGAAACCAAAATACAGATAAAAGAAGAACACAAGTAAAAGCAAGCAAAGACAACTTGTCTTTACAATAAGAGATCTCAATCACTACTCCTTTTTAATATCACTCAATCAGGACAGCAGGGTCACCAAACAAGAAGGTTATTGACTCCATGTGCAACACACACAAAGGAATAAAAAGGATATTGGCTTTAGGACTGGACCATGTCATAATTTAATCTAGAATTGTATCAATTCTTGCAATATGTCTCCCATATCAGAGTATCATCTGGGTGAAATGAGAAAAGCACCAACCAGAAATACAAGATCACATCAACAAATTGCTATGCCAATTTGTGGGTACTAGATATGAACAAATATAGAAAGAGACTCATACCAATCTCTTTCTGTAGGCATGCTTCTTTTCAATTTGCAGTTTTGGGTCTAATTACATGAAGATTCATTTGGTTAATTACAAGGAAAGGAATCAAACAGAAAGCTTAAGGTGCTGGAACAACCTAATCCTACAAGGTGACATGCTGCTAAATTTTCTCATCCATTATCACTAAACAGATATAACATAAATATGACAAAACTTAACTACTAGCCAAATATTCTGCTGCAAACCCAACAAAAAAATAGAGGCTTTTTTAACAAAACAATTAGCAATAAGAAAATTTTAAATTACTAAATGGGAAAAAAAAAATGACAACCCAATTGAAATATTTAAATGTAAATAAAATTTAAAGGAGCACAAATGCAAAATTCACAAAATTAGGAAAATAAAAAGGGGTTTAAGACATTATCAAATTTAGCAAGAAGAAAGTCATCAAACTTTCAGTAACATGGATCCAATTAAACACTAAATCATCAACTTTAACAAACCCTAACATCAACAATTTAATTTAACAAAGACCCAGTTAACAAACCCTAACATCATCACTGCAGAACAATGCATAGTTCAAGATAGAAATTTGAAATTTGCCTGATATCAACAGTTCAACCCACGAACAGAACAAAACCAAAAAAAAAAAAATCAAACCCACAAACCAATTTCAATCTCAAAAAACAATAAAGCTTCGATCTTTTTAACAGTTTTATTAGAAATTCAATATAGAAACCAAAATAGAAAAGAATTTCGTGAAACCAAAGTTTCTTTGATTTTTCCCACTGTTTCTCGGCAACCAAACAGTGAACTTGGTACAAAGCAACTCACCTTTTTTTTTAGTTTTGAGAGACCGCGTAGACTGAAGGAACTCAAAGCTTGCTGTGGCTTGATCAAATCTTTTGGCGAAGGCGATGAATGTGAAATAGTGGAGACTAAGAGTGGAGACTGAGTGAGAGAACAGTGAGTGAGAGAAGAAGGTGAGTCAGTGAGAGAAGAAGGTGAGTCAGTGAGAGTGGAGAGAGTGAGTGACAGAGTTTAGTGTGAGGGTGAGACGGTGAGTGAGAGTGTGAGAGTGTCTGCTCTGTGTGAGAGAGGGTGAGTGAGAGTGGAGAGTGATCTGTGTGAGACGTTATTTTTGAAAATAGCCTATTTGAAATCGAGTCTTAGAGACTCGGTTTCCTTGTCTTCCACGTGGAACAATTAATCACCACATTTGAAAATCGAGTTTCTGAGACTCGGTTTCACTTTTAGCAAATCGAGTCTCTGAGGCTCGAGATCCAAGTGGCCAAATTCCACGTGGAACTCGAGTCTTAGAGACTCAAGTTCCACGTGGACACGCCACGTGGAATTTGGCCACTTCAGAACACAAAAACCGAGCCTCAAAGACTCGATTTTGAGACCCAAAATCGAGTCTTTGAGACTCGAGATGTTAGTAAATGATAATGTTTGGGAACCGGGTCTACTAACTATATAGTTAGGATTTTATGGTCATTTGGCCATTTTGGCCCAAGATCAGCCATGTTTTTCGGGAAGCGAAAAGATGTGCGGATCATCTCGCTAGAGGAGGCTGCACCCTTATAGGGAATTTTGTTGTTTTAGAATCTCGTATTTCGGAAGAATTATGTATTATCTTAAACTTTAATGCTTCTGGTTCGTATTCCTTGACTTTCAGCCAGTAATTCGTCTTTTATAGCTAGTTAATTAATGCAGATCATCTATTTGAACCAATATATATATATATATATATATATTTCTCTTTTTCATGTCTCTCTGCTTCTCTTTCTTTTTCATTTTTTCCTCTTCCCGTTAAAGTCACTCTCTTTTTTCCCAAGCTCTTCATCTTCGGTTATCTCTTCCTCCATCTCCCCTGCCTAGCTCCGACCATCTTTCTTCCTTAACTCGCCGTGGGTGGTGACGTGGAGTAACAAAGAAGAGAGCGACCCAACATGGAATTCGTGGTGACGATCCCAGCTACATAGAAAACCATGATCAAACCCAGAACCTACGGCATCAACAAAAACCCAATGAAGAAAGTCACCAATCCACAAAGCATCAGAGCCAACGAAATCCCCAACATCAAAGACGCGAACCCCGTCGGCGTTATCTGCGCAACCACCACCTCCGTCGACGACCGTCTCGACGCCGACGCCGTGGCCGACCTAGTCGTGGTCATCGGTGCCGGAGAGTCATCAGAGAACGGGATCGGCGTCGGCGGAGATCGTAGAATATTAAGAACCAGAGCTGATAGCTCGTGGAAAATCTTAGATTGCTGATCTTGATGTTGCCTTCTCATCGTGTTGGTTTGGTGTTTGATTTTTTTTTTTTTTCTGTGGGTTTGGTGGCTGTGGTGGTGATGATGGTGGTTGTGGTGGTGGGATGGTGGCTATGGTGGTGGTTTGGTTTTTTTTGTTTGTTTGTGAGTTTGGTTATGACTGTGGGTTGCGGTTGAAATGGTGGTTTCGTAGCTGTGGTTGTGGTCGCCGTGGTTTTGGTGGTTGTGGCTGTGTTGGGTGGTGGTTTGATTTTTTTTTTTTTTTCTTCTTCTTCTTCTCTTGCGGTGGGTTGTGGTGGTTGAGGTTGTTGTTAGTGGAGTGTAGGCGGGTGAAAAGTTTTTGTGGTTAATATTTTTTATTTTATTTTAATAAGTTTTTTATATTATTATAATCAAATAACATAAAATATAGATTTTTTTTTTTTTTTAGAAACAAAAATATAGATCCATTGATGTTGGATGAATTGAAAAGTGAGAAAGTACAATAAATAAATAAAGTAACTTTTTGTGAAGTTATATTGCTAAATTTATAGTTCCACCAAATTGGATGCTCTATCCCATCGCGGCTTCGCATCCATTGCTAACCAAGTTAGTCAACAACGACTCCTTCCCAATCCGGCTTTATTTTAAAAATATTTCCTTTTTTGCTTTTCTTTTAACCAAAATATCATATATTCAAATTCCACTTTATTTTTTGTTTTTTGTTTTTTGTTTTTTTTTACAAATTTCTGAACCTTAAGAATCTGAGTATTTTCTTAGGTGTATACAATTTCACTATCTCACTCACCAAGTTATTATATAGAAGAATCCTGTAAGGGTGGCCTCAAGATGCTAGCAAGAAGTTTCAAACTCAGGATCTTATAAATATCATGAGAGTTTAGGAATTACTAAGTCAACCACTAGAGTTTAAATTCCACCTTAGCTAAGTGACAAAAAGTAGCATTACTGTGGGCCAACATGAAAACTAATAATAACAATTTACCACCTTAACCTATGAAAAATATCAAAATATTGTGTGTGCAGCATTAGTCCATATTAAGCTTTACTCTATCACCAATATATACTGTTTTTATCTTTTTATTAAACCAACCTAAGTGATGACTACTAATCCTATTAAATAAATTATAATTTTTAGCTTGTTCATTATTATTTGGTTTGTACACAACTTTTAAAACTTTATTTTTTAAATTACAGCTGTACTTTTATGAGTTTATCTAACTCATTTTTTAAGTCAAATAATATACCATATAATAAGAGTTAGGTCTTACAAGTCATAATTGTGGTAAAGAGTTATTTTCTCTCTATACCAAGTGACTACTCTTTAATTAAAACTTGGATAAATCATATAATTCTAATATAATTCAGGACGATTTCAAAATTTCAAATTATATCCTAAATTTTAAATATATTTTCATTAAAACTGTATTTTTTTTTTAAACCGTAACTTATTAACTTAAAGTACAGATATTCACATAATTTGTAAATATAAAAAAAAACCTATCTATATGCAAAATCATCCTTCCAATTGAAACTATAAAATCTTCTGCATACTATATAAAAATAATAAAACTATATAATAATCAGTCATCTATTTATTGCAGTCATAACATTCACAATAAAATTTATATTATAAAAGTTAATTTCTTAGTTATATCATATCATATACTTATATTAAAAGTTGTGCTGCATGGTGTGGTTGCACAAATTGATGTCCTCGCCTTTTTTTTTTCCCTCATTTTTTCTCCTTCTGTAATATGATGCACTACATTTTATATAAGTTAATGTCCAAATTATATAGATAAAAATTTATATCTTCCATGGTGTGACTGCACCAAGTGGCCGCCCTCTCTCTCTCTCTCTCTCTCTCTCTCTCTCTCTCTCTTTTCTAGGTATCACAATTTTCCCACTTAAATTCTTAACATCATCTTTAGGACCCACGTTGTAAGGAAATGTCTCCAGGACCGCATAGAATTTTCGGGTCGGCTACAATACCAATTGTAACAACCTAATGAAAAACACTAATCACATCTGCACTGATACACCAAAATTAGTAGTCAAGTTGCAATTGATACTCCTCATAATTTCAGTGTTTTTTTTTTTTTCTTTGTGAAACAAAATTCTAACTTTCATTCATCGAATAGAAATAGAATTCAAATACAAAGCCTCCATAGCCAAAGGAGGAGAGTGCTCTAACCAAATAACTTCATTCGACACTTCTCTAGCATACCTAGCAAGCGAGTGAACCACTAAATTAGCACTTCTTTTTACACATTTGAGCTCCACCCATCTGAGACCATTGAGTAAGCAGCTAGCATTAAGGCTGTCCACGGGTCGGGTCGGCCTGGGTTTGGGCCTAACCTAACTCGACCCAATTGGGTCAAGTCGCTGGAAAATTGACCCGCACTCACCCGAAATACAAGTCAAACCCACCGAGTCAGGTCATTGGTTGGGGTGGGTCGGATTCAACAGTTTAGCGGTTTTGGACCACATATTGGGCCAAATTTGTAGATTTTCATGGATTTAATTTTTTTGGGCCTTTTTGGCCAATATTATTGGGCTTTCTAAATTACAAGGATTTAAAAAAAATTTGAATCTTGTCATATCAGATTGGGCATTTTTTTACTTCATTTCTTTTAAAATGGTTCTTCAAGAGCTTAAATTTGTCCAAATTAATATTTACTAGTAGGCCAGTACCCTTTAAAATGGGCCTTCAAGCTGCTTAAAGAAATATCAGTCCAAATTTATACTTCCCACTGGGAAGTATAAATTTGGACTGATATTATTTGTTTGCTATTGTGCCCAGGTTTTACTTTGTCTTTTTTTTTTGTTCCCAGCTTTCCTAAAGCAGTAAAGAACTACTTTATTATCTATAGTTAACAAGTCCATAACTCATAGAAAGGAAAGCCTACATAGATGCTAAGTTTTCCTTCCTATAAGCAAGAGTTCATGTATAGTTAGAAAAGCTATACATCTATCCAAAAAAGCTTCCAAAATATATCCAAAAAACTGCCTCCTATACAAAATGCAACCTTCCTTCCTCCTACAATACAAGGGGAAAAAATATTTATCAATAATATATAAAGACAAACAACAAAAACTAAAGAATGACCAAAAGAGAAGTAACCAATATCAACAAAAATTACAAGGGCAAAAACATACCTGGTCAGTGATCATTCATCAATACTAACTGTGGTACGGGTACCACCTTTGCTTGAGTAGGAACTAGAACTTGCTGCTATTGTTGCTTGATTCAAAACTAGAAAAGAAAAAATTGAGGCAATAGATTAAATTTTGCTCAAGTATATGACACATTTAATAACACTTAATAGACAAGAAGTTTGGAAGTTAAACATATTACCTAAATCATGAAATTCATCCTCTAAGGCCTCCATCTCGTCCTTTGACTTGCAAAAAGAAATTGGGACATGGGCTTGCAGCCAATTTTGAGCACAAACAAGATTTTGAACCATAAGAGGTGAGAGTTAACTTCGAAATGGATCAAGTATGCGCCTTCCGGTACTAAATGCCAATTCATAAGCAACTGTAGAAACACGTACAACCAGCACATCCCTGGCCATTTTGGATAGCACTTGGTACCTATCTGAATTGGCTTTCCACCACCCCAAAATCTCAAATTTCACATCCCTTCTACTCTCACAATTTTCAGCCAAATATTTTTCAATCTCATTGCTACACCCTATAGACTTCTCAGCCTCTAAGAAATGCTCATATCGAGAATTAACCATTGCATATGGATCAGTACAACCAATTGTATCACCTTCTATGTGTGTTCTCTCACTCTCACTTGGTACTGCCACATTTGGTGAATCAACACAAGAGTAATAATCATACAACCTATCCATGGTCTTCCTCATCAAATCAACCATCTCATCAGCCATTTCATCCCCATAAATTTCATAAAAAGAAAACTTCAAAAACCTCATTTTCTTTCTTGGATCAAGAACCACAGCCACATACAAAAGCTGATTAATTTTATCCCCTTTCCTCCAATAGTTTTCAAATTTAGCTTCCATTTTAGTTGCCATATTTTTCAAGAGATGATTTTGAGATTTAATTAAATGAGCAATATTCTCTTGAATCACAAACATCTCATCAAAGAAGGTATTTGAAGTAACATACAAAGAACCGGAGAACTTCTTTGTTGCATTGTAAAAAAGTTTCAAGAAACCCACAAATGTCCTACAATTTTGAAAATCAGCCCCACAAGGAGATCCCAAACCACCACTATTTTCCTTGTTCATAAAGTATGAAGAATAGCTATCATCCTCAAAGTCCATTCTTAATAACACTTTCTTAAATTTTTCAGCAGTATCTAACATGAGGTAGGTAGAGTTCCACCTAGTAGGTACGTCTAGACTTAATAAACACTTGGATTCAATACCTAATCTCTCCATAAAACTCCTAAAAGTTTGATTTCTATTTGGTGAGGACTTCACATACCTCACCGCTTCACGCACCCTAGCAATGGACGCATCAATTTCTTTCAAACCATCCCCCACAATCAGATTTAAGATATGTGCACAACACCTCATGTGCAGGAACTCACGTTCTAAAACAGTCCCCTTCCAATCTTTTGCTACTATTTGTAAAAATTTAATAGTAGCACCATTAGAGGAAGCATTATCTAGTGTCAAGGTGAATATGCCATCAACACCCCACTCACGCAAACACGTCTCAATCTTTCTACCCTCCCCCCCCCCCCTATGGTCTTCAACTTGACAAAAATTTAGAATTCTCTTATGCAAGTTCCAATCATCATCAATAAAATGACATGTGAGGAACATATAATTCAGATTTTGAATACTAGTCCATGTGTCCCTAGCTACAATTTGACGAGATGGGATATCCCTAATTTGCAACTTAGGTTGTAAGGTAGTTGAATATCTTTGAAACCCATACCCTTCAACAAACCTAAAAGGCAACTCATCTATTATAATCATTTCAGCGAGTGCCTTCCTAGAAGCCTCAACAGTAAAGGCTATTGGTCTAAGCTGAAACCCTTCCTCCCCATTCATCTTGGGTTCAAATGCTAAGGTTTGTTGCCCTTTAAGTGCATCTCTATTAGGGTTCCTAACACAGTTTGGCACATGATTCAATAAATTAGTAGTACCATGCCCCTTACTATTAACACGATAAGTTTTTTGGCAATAATGGCAAACAGCCTTAAATTGACTCTCACTAATCTTTATTTTTTCAAAATGATCCCAAGCAGTAGACTTTTTCTTATTATTACCACAATTATAAGCTATCTCACTCACCTTGGCTTACCATTAGGTTTAGGTGGAAGTGCCTCAGCATTAGTTGGAGTGGCAGCAGGTTCAGCTTGGGCAGCGGGTGTTGTTTGGGAAGGGGGTGTATCACTAGAGGGTTCGATAACCTAAGGACATCAAATTTAAGCATTAGCAAACTACCATAACAATGATACTACTAACCCAGTAATAAGAACACACACATAGGGATGGCAATTTTGCCCCGCCCCGCTTAACCCGCCCCTCCCCGCTTCGCCCCACACGAGTTTTCTCCACCCCGCAAAGGTGGTGGGGTGAGGATGGGGCAAGATTTTAGCCCCGCAACACGGGGCGGGGCGAGGATGGGTTTAAACTTTTTAGACCCACCCCGCCCCGCGTTGCTTAGGGTTATAATTGTAAATTTTTCATACCCTAAAACCCTATTATTTAAACAAACATATCAATATTAGCTTAATTTATTCTACCCAATGTGGTTCTTTGCCTTTATTTTGTTATGTGTTATACTATGAGATTTGTTTTTGTGATTATCTTGTTAAACGCTTGGATATATTATTTAATTTTTTTCTAAAAATTGATTTGATTTGATGGGATAAATTTAGTTGTAATTTCAAGTATATTTTTATTAATGAAATAGGTTTCATTAAAAAAATTGTACTAGTTGTAAGAAAAATTAACAAAAAATAGAGTTTTACGGGGTGGGGCGGGGCTTCGCAGGGCCCCAAGGGGCGAGGATGAGGTTAGAAAGTTTTCCCCGTCATGCAGGGTGGGGCGGGGATGGGACAAGACAAAACCATGCAAGACAGGGACGAAGACCCCATCCTTTAGCCCCGCCCTGCCCCATTGCCATCCCTGACACACAAGTGACATAACAACAACAACAGGTCAAAGGGACAATAAAAACTACGACAAAAGTAACAAACAAACAATAACAAGAAGTTGAAAGAGAAATAACAGAAGAGAAATGATACCTCATAGAACTCTTAGCTGTTAGGGATTCGACCTTGAAAATGAAGCAAAAAGAGTAGCCTACTTGAACAACTTTCAACTCCTGTATAAAATTAGGATTTCAAATTTTTTAAGCTAGGAAAGCAAAATGAATCAAACAAATAAGCAATAAAATACAATCAGATAAGAAAATAAGAATGTGTTTGGATTTCATCTTTTTAAAATAGGGGTTCATCTTTTTTTCTTTTTTCTTTTTTTACAGTGAAGATACAAGTATTTTAATCATAGAAACAAAAAACAAAATAATGAATAAAATAGGTAGATAAGAAAATAAAAATGTGTTTGGATTTCATCTTTTTAAAATAGGGGTTTATCTTCTTCTTTTTTTTACAGTGAAGATACAAGTATATTGATCATAGAAAAAAAACAAAACAAGGAATAAAACAGGGCAGATACAAATCACACTCAGAGCACACTAAAATAATGAATCAAACTAACTATAATGTCTGTCTGTAAAGAGTAAACACGAAAATAAACACAAAGCACACTCAGAAAAGTGATAACTCGAGTCTTTAAAAATGATAAGACAAACAAACATACTCAAATTAGGGGTTCCATCTTTGAAAAGTGATAAATCAAGTCTTTGACCCAACAAATCAAATCAAAAAAATTAGGGTTTCATCTTTGAATCCAATCTCTTCGTTAGTTTTGGTCCCTAATCTTTAAGTTTTAAATCATTTGAACAAGATCCCTTAAGTTGCTTTTCATATGATTTTTATTACTTATCAAAAAAAAAAATCATTTGAACAAAATGATAAACCCCTATCATAAACACAAAATACAGAAAAAGAGGGATGAAAAAGGAAGAAAAAATACCTGATTTGAGACTAGGAAGCCGAGACTGAGAGGCTGAGAAGACCCATAGTGGAAACAAAGTGAAGCGGCGGTGTCAGGACCCAGGTGTGGTGTAGCAGCAACCAGCAACTAGGGTTTGATCCGGTGGAGTGAAGAAAGATTTTAATGTAGAAGACTTTGTTTTTTTCAAAATAAAAAAGAGAGATTTTGAAATCAACCCTTGAGACTAGAGAGATTAGAGAGCAGAGAGAACGAAGAGAACTCAGAGAAGACTGATTTATAAGAGAGAGAGATGAGGGTTGAGAGTCTTGAAACCTTGAGGCTAAGCCGAGTAAGGAGTAAGGAGGATTCATCATGGCCAAGGGCATGGGGAAGTGGAAATCTGATTTTGATTTGAGGTGTAGCCATTCTAAATCTTCTGATGAAGATTTTCTTTTGCGTGGAAACTGTGTAAGTTTAGTGCTTTTAGCCTTTTAGTCCCATCACTCTAAGCAACTCAGGGATTTTGATTTGAAAGTTAGCGTGTAGCACTAAACAACTCAGTGCTTTAGTCCAATCAGTACTCTTCTCTCTTCAGTCTTCATGTGTTCTAGAAATAACCAATGTTTTTTTTTTTTTTTTTAAATCTGAAACCATCGATACGGGTTTTTAATTCCTTAACTTGCTACCCAACCCGAATCGTCAGTTTTTTAAAGAGACAGACCCGAATTCGACCGACCATGGGTTTCGGGTCGACTCGTTGGGCTTCAGGTCGGTCGGACCCAGTTAGTTTAGGAAGGTCAGTACATCGCTAGACAACCCTAGCTAGCATCCTAGAAAATATGCGCCAGCCGAGAGAACAGGGAACATTGTGTATTTAGTTTACAATTTCAAAGCATTATTTGGAAAGTTGCAATTAAGTCGCTAAAGTTTTTTTTTATTTTTTTATTTTTTTTATTTTTTTTTAAAGAGGTTCTTGAAATATGTTTTAGCAAAGACATAGGAAACATTAAAAAAAAAAAAAAAATTCATGATGAACCTTAAACCAAAGGGCAGGTTAGTCTACAAAATGTTTAACATTAAGTTAATTTTGTTTTGTCAAACTAATGTCATTGGAGTTTACTGCCCTTTTTGTTCAAGCTTGGGGTAGAGTTTTATTCCCCCATACCTCAAGGGATACAATAAAAATGTTGTGAGTGGTGGACCTATTTGAAAGGGAAATTATTCCAATCACAATGAACTATATCACCAATTATAAAAGATTTTAAATTCAAACTAGATGTGGTGTGAACCCATTAATTTGCACCCTCCAATACCAGTGTGCCACATCAAAATTTTACAAGTTAATGAATATGCCTTCACACACACAATCACATCTCTATAATACCTAAATACACTAAAATTTGAAAATAAAAAATTCAGATTCAACATTGGCTAACAACCCCCATATCAGAAAGTCGCCAGAGATGCCACCAAAGACATTGTCGAAACCATAAATTCAACACATACACATACAAACCACAAATAAACAAGGAGAGAAATAGGATTGGTGCGAAGGGATGGGGTTTGGTAGAGTGAGAGAAGTTGTGGGGCTTATGGCGGAGTTCTTAGAATTGGAGGCCAATGGAGGTGATGTTGGTGGGTTTCGAACTTGGATTGGGCAATTCAAGTGAGGGTCCAAAATCATATCCTCTATCTAAATCAAATCATTTAGAGAAATTTATCTCTAAATCTCCATGGCCGAAATTGAATAGCTCTCAAACCCAAATCATCTCTCTCTCTCTCTCTCTCTCTTCAATTGAGTTGACCTAGACGCAAGTCATCACTCTCTCCCTCCTTGTCCAAATCAATGCCTAAAGGTAGTTTGGTGGTGTGGGAGGAAAATTTCCAACGTTGACTTCAAAGGTAGCGAGCTCTTTGGCTCGGATCTGAGGTGAGTATGGTGGGTTTTGTCTCTGGGTGGTGCTTGGAATTTTGGTTGGTATTGAGGTACGTGTGGTGGTTGTGAATCACACTTGTGGTTTTGGGTTGTGTTTGAATTGTAATTGCAGCAAGAATTTGTGGTTCTAGCTATGTCTTTGGTAACGTTTTCGGCGACTTTTCGTTATGGTGGTTATTAGTCCAAGTTGAGTGTGAGTTTTTTATTTTTAGATTTTAGTTTATGTAAATAGGATTTTATTGAGATGTGATTATGTGTACAAGAGATTTATCATTAATTTGTAAAAGCTAACGTGCCGCACTAGTATTGGAGGGTGTAAATAAGTCGGTTTACACCATATCCAGATTGAATATAAACTCATTAATCATTATATTTATATATATATATATATTTATATATATAATATAAAAAAAACATTATTTATCTAATAATAAATTTTATTTTGAGAGAAAGATAAGTAAGTATTCTATAAAAAAAATAAAAAATAAAAATAAAAAAATCGAGAGAGAGAGATAAAAAAAAACTACTCTATCCAGAATTCTAACTATTAAGAGCATCAATATTCGACTTGCTAAAACTCCAAATATGCTAAAAATTTTAGCGTCAAGCCCCATAAATCTTGCATTATGGCATGGGATAATGCAAGATTGAAATTTAATGCATCATATTAGCAAGACTGTCTCGTTTTTGTGCCCTTTCAATTGAAATTTCATTGGTTTTTTTTCTTTTTCTTTTATATAACTAAAAAAAAAAGGGGGCTCACAAGGGTAGTCCCTACTTCTGCCACCGCTCAAATCCTTGTTATTGTATTATGGCATGGGACCACCTAGGTACTAATTGGACTTACAGCTCATAAGTGTGATGGGTCACAAGGGCTTCCTACCAATAAGCCATCTCTTCAAGTGACTCAAATTTTATTGGGTTATGCCCTCTCTAATGGGTAAGTTGTATCCACAAACATGGTCACCAACTCACCGCTCATCACATGCATCTTAGAAGAATTGATGTTGATCGTTGGGTTAGGTTTTCAATCAAATTTGATTTATTTGTGCTAGAAAAACACAAATCTAACTCATAGTAGTTCTCAAAAATCAATCAAACTCAACTTATTGGGATTGAGTAGAGTTGTGGATTGAAATTATTCTGTTAAGCCTAAGAAAAATATGGCAATTTCATAGTTATCTATTATTAAATAAATTATTATAATTTATACATTTGGACAACATTTCCAACTTTATTTAAACTAAATCTTAAAATACCAAAATAATTTGAATTAACAAATGAAATTAAGGCTCATAATCCAAAATATTTTTTTTGAATTATTATTAATAATGAGTTTGGTCAGGTCGAATTATTGATTGATGTGAATCTTTTAAAAACTAAATATTTTGTTAGAGAAATGATGGTGTGAGAGGGCCTTGCTTTATTTTTTGTATTCACACAATCCTCAAGAATGAAAATTCCTAACAATGACAATATTTTGGGGCATTGAGATTGGTGTAATTTATCCAAGAATAAATTACTTAAAATTTTGAAAAGTGAAAATTGATTTGCTAAAACATGAGAGTGCATGAGTAAATTTTTTATATCCACATGTATATTAAATATATGATTATTTTCTTATTTTTTTTATTGCAATATGATTATTTTCTTTAATACACATTTTTATTTTCAAGATATGGTATTAATATTTTGTAGGATTGTCTTAGGTTTTTTTTTGGCTCACATAAAATGGAGGAGCGTTTTTTTATTATTCATTTATAATTTGATAGTTAGATGAAAGGAGATTTGAACCCAAGTTCTCTTCTATAGGAATATTGGGTAATACCACTGAGCAAGGCTCTTGGCAACAAAAAAAAATGTTTAAGTTCTAACATTTTTGGCCAATATGATTTTTTTCCAATAATTTTTTTCTTAATTTTAAAAATTATTTTAGAAATTCACTTGTTAAAATTTTGGAATTATCTATAAGTGTAATTACAAAAATGAATTACAAGGGGAAAATGAAAATTTTGACATAGAAATATTAGAGTGAACCGCAGAAAACCAACCTAAACTATGTGATACTTATACTACATCCCAAACTTTGAAATCTTGTAATCAGCAACACAGTTATAATAAATATGTCAATATGCACTTTACCATCCAATTAAGCGTTTTAAGTTAATCAAATGAGTTGCACATGGCTCTAGATGACTCTCAAAAGGCAAAAGGATATATTTGCTTTTCAATGACTAAATAATTAAAACGATAATTCTTGTTGCACATCTATGCATAGCGTCCAAGTTTGAAATTGTCTTTAACTCACATTTTTAGTTGTTTGTTTGCACACCTGTGTGTGCATACAATATGCAACAATCGCTGCTCTAACTAAAATGACCACCATTTCTAAAAACTTTAGTTTTAATAAAACTTCCCTAGGCTCATTCTTCCTAGAAAAGCCAACACATTGCGTTTTGATGTGGCAAAGTCTTCAGTATTTTTAAATTTAATAATTAAGGTATAGGAAATTTCTAAAATTCTGTATCTTGTATGTGGGCTTTCAGTTTCCTGAAGCAGTGTTTACTGCAATAGCAACAAGTATCAACATCTGGGAATATTCCAAGAATCCTACCTGTTGGTGAGGACTGAGGATATTGCATACATGATCAAGCTGTCGTCAATACTTCCGAGGAAGAATTATCTCATACATTATACACCCATGCATGCATAGGATTTTTAGTGCTGACTGTATTTGGTCTGAATATAAAAGGGCTCTCAATAGGGTAAATTATTGAGTAAAATTTAGACACAGTTCCGTAGGTGCAGTTCATCAAATTTAAGCATATAATTACATTTTGAATTATCATTGAAAACTATAACATTGTGCTTATTGATTATTACAACCATGTGTTTCAATATAATTGAGAATTCTAATGAACACACACCTAAGGAACTGTATCTTAATTTTGTCCTGCAAAATTCCCAATTCCTGGTGACCAATCTCTAAAACTATGCTTCAGTATCAATACAAATGGTAGTTCAGCCTTGATATTCATGTCAACATATTAAGAGCCTGCTCCAAGTAAACAGCAAAAGCCTAAATTAAGCATCATTAAAATTCAGTGCTAATACAGCCTGGTAAAATTCGAATTGCATACCATGACAAAATAGAAAGATGACGTAAAATAATCCCTTCAAGCCAATCTCTTTACTCTGATATAAGATGAATAATTCATAACTTAATTTTTATTCCACCATCATACCAAATAATAATATCTAAGACACCAAAGAATAACAAACTTGTTTCTTTTGAAGTACTGTAAGCACTTTGCACAATACTACACAATAATGACAACATCAGACAACATACAAAAGGGTTTTCTCTCAGGTTTTGCTCTATCAAACTCCCTTACAGAACATAACTTAGACAACATTTTTTTCTTTTATCGTGAGGGGAATATGTTGAAGATTTTGATACCTGAATTTCTTGTTATATACACAGCGAACTTCAATAAGAGAGATGGCATATAGCACAAGAAAATGGTCTTGAAATGAACTAACAGTTAATGCCACATTGACCATTCGCAGCAGCCCTTGCTGAGCTGGAGATGAAGGGGTCGATCCGCACCCATAATAAGGAGAATATGGAAGCAAGAAGTATAGACCAGACAATGACAATTGTTGGGGTACGATTTTGCCTACCCAACAAACCCTTCAAGAATGGATACAGATGGGCAATGACCCATATGGCAAAGAACAGCTTGCCGAAGAGAGGACCCCAAGACTGGTAACCACTATTTATGGCATATGAAACACCAGCAACAATACCTACCAAGTTGATAATAAGGACTGTGGTTGGAGGGATGAGAAGTGATGTCCATTTGAACACATAAAGCTCCGCAAAGTCCCCATCTTCATCAGATGCCTTTGAAGTGACAGTGAAGTTAGTGTCAATCCCAGCAAGCACCTTCAAGAGCCCTTGGAAGACTGCAAAGAGATGAGCTGATGTACCACCAATGACCCAGAATTGTTCATTCCTCCACCAGTCATCTATACTGACCCCACTCCACCTAAGCTCAAGAATTCCAGTAGCAGCAATGGAGACAAAGAGGAGAATAAACCACATGCTAGCAAAATTACTTATCTGCATAAAATAGGCAACAGAAACAAACAAAATTTTAACTTCCCAAATTATCTCCCCCCAAGTCAGCGGATGCAGATATACCAGAAATAAACAAATGTGATGCTTTGAAAGATTCATCTCACTAATTTGTTATTAGGCCAAACCATCACTTGCCTCAGGAATGATGAATTTGTTAGTGAGAAGGCAAAAGGCAGGAAGCATACAGTACGCAATAAGTGGGATTGAGGTAAGGGGATACACAATAGTATTTATGTATGCCAGTCTCTCCAAAGGCTTCAGTCTCCCATTGTAGCCATACCACAAGGGGCAATGCCTACTCAGCAAAATCTCAATTGATCCCAAGGCCCATCGGAGAACCTGGTTCAACCGATCAGAAAGATTGATTGGAGCAGACCCCTTAAATGCTGGGCGGGGAGGCATGCAATAGATTGAGATCCAACCACGAGCATGCATCTTAAACCCAGTTAAAATATCTTCTGTGACAGAACCATAGATCCATCCAATCTGACAGTAAAACAAAAGGCCTAATTAAATAATGCATAAGCACAACAACATCAAATCAGTATCTAACTGCTAGGTTGTATATTGATATACTTACCTCTTTTCCCCATTCAGTCTTGTCTTCATATCCACAGCTGATAACATGGATTGCTTCCTTTAAAAGGGTCGCAGGGTTGGTTGAAGGTGGAATACCTCCTTGTTCCATGAAGGTGGCTGCAATAAAAACTGGAGACTGACCAAAACGCTTCTCTAAGCTCTTCTGAGACATAAGAAGCGATCTCTCATCATCATACCCTGCAGAACAAAGGGAACGCAGTCGTGGAGTTAATATTACAAAGCAAGGATTATTGGATTGACAATATTTTTTGTCAAATTAGGGAAAATAGCTTCTAAAGAAAACCGACCTTCAACACCCTCCTCAATGTCTTCCATATTGAAAATGGGAATAGTGGATTCAGTTCTTTTTACTGCCCTCTTCTTGTCAATGTATTTCTTATTGCCATTCTTTCCCTTCTTTCTAGAACCACAACAGCTCTTGACAATAATGTTTGGTTCCAAATCTTCCTCGGTTAAAACTGGATCATACCCATATAAAGCTTGCCTGTTGAAACAGCAACCAGTTCCCACATAGACAGGACCCTGGATGCCATCCAGCCCTTTCAAGTTGATCTGCAAAATACAACAAATACAAGATTATACTTAACCAAGCACAAGCACAGTAAAACACTATGGAGAAAGAATTTGCGATCAAACATCCAGTGGAACCTACATCGAAGAAGACGATATTGCGGTTAGCATATCGATCATGCAAGTCAATGCCATCAAAACGCTGTGGGAACTGTACATAACATGTCTTCTTTCCATAAGCAGGATCCATCATGAAACACATGGCTTCTTTAAGAGCTTTGCTGTTATTAAAGTAGTGATCACAGTCAACGTTCAGGAGATATGCACCATTGGTTAGGACAGCAGAAACTCGGATCTGAAAAACATTAGATATAACCAAGTCAGAAAACATGGATTAAACATCCTTCCTATCACAACAAACCTCCATATCCATCAGGCAACCAATCACATCACTGGCAAACTATGGTACAGAGTGATGGGATGTCTATTTACTAAAGATGTAAGAGAAATCTTTTTCATTTAGTTTGTTCTCCATTTTGGTTAACATCAGCATCTACTACATAGCATATGAGCCAAGTTGAAATTGGTCAATGGAATAATGAGGCTCATACTTAAATAAAATTTCTTATGGGCTTATTTAGCGTCCATATGTATGCAATCTATTTGCAACATCCAACCAATGGACAGTTTCTGTAAATGTCTAAGGCAGTCCATAAACAGCTAAAATTAAAAATTATATGATAATTAATTTTTTTTTATAAGTTATGATAATTGAAATCTAGTGTAGTAGTCATAAGAGTTACAAATCACAAGACGGCACCACGGCACCACCTACAAAGGAATAATTTGATGGTTGTAGATGACTAACCATCAAATTTGTACTTCCTCCCATACGAATGAGCGGAGGGCAAGGTCGTGAGTTCTAAACCTATTAGGGTGCATGTATAATTTACTAATCAAAATGTGTACAGTAACCATCAAATCACTACTTTTAAGGCCTGCAGTAGACATACCAATGCATTCATTGCTCCGGCCTTCTTGTGATGCTGGAAGCCAGGTCGCTTTTCACGAGAAACATAAACAAGTCGTGGTAGCTCATTCCCATCAGTATCAAGCCCGCCACTGTGGCCTAAAAACACCTGTTCTTCCAGTCAATAGAAAATTAAATCACAGCAAGAATATAAATAAGTCCAAAAATAAATCACCTGGAAAAAATTATGATACCTGAATCATTCCTGGATGATCCCTAGGATTGTTTCCAGGCCATGGAGTGCCATCTTGCATTGTCCAACCTTCTTCTGGTGTCTTTTGTGCTTTGGCCACTAGGGCATTGATTCGTACCTTGAATTCTTCATATTCTCTCTGTGAAACAAAATGGTTTGTAATGTCAAAAACAGTGAAGTTAGTATAATCTTTTTATTTAAACCATCTACATTCTAACACAAGGCATAAAGGCAAAACTCCAAAATGGTTCTTTTGACCCTTTTTTTTTTCTCCTTATCATTCAGGAAAGACAAAAATTTCAGGGTAGCAAACATTCTCCAGAATTTCTCTAGAATTTCCTTATACAGTGTCCGAAGGCCTTAATATCTGTTGTGGGCTACTCAAATTTTGCTCCAGAATACAAATAATGAGTAAATAATGTATGAATTTAATATACACTCACACACATTGTCATTATAACATATGTTCATGTCAAAAGTTTTATACTCCCCACCCACTATCATGGCCCATGGGAAGAAGGAGCCATTTGAGCTAGCACCCATTCTCCTTTTAAAAAGTGTTAGTCCTTATCACCTTTTCAAAAACTTTTAGGGCCCGTTTGGACGGAAGGGGGAAGGAGGGGGGTGGAGTGGAGGGGAGTAGAGTAGAGTTGGCTGAAAATAAGCTAATTTTGAGCCAAATCTATTCTACTCTACTCCCTCTCCTTCCCCCTCAATCCAAACGGACCATTAAACTTGAGAGATGTTTCAAATCTCACATTGATCTCATCAGAAATTTTTATCATTTAAAAAAAAAAAAAAAAAAAAAAACAATTGACAGCTTCAAAAGCCCAACACCACAGTAATCATAGAGTTTGCATATCAACCATGCACCCCGTAATATGATAAGGAAAATGAAGTTATTTCCAGCAAGTTATCACAAAAATAGAAAGATATAGATCCAACATGGCAGCACGCACTCACCTTCATCGCCCGTCGTTCTTTCACAAATGAAGGTTGTATTTTGTCTTTCAAGTAATCAATTTTCTGGCAAAAGTAAAACTCAGGGGCCCTAGGCTCAATGTTGTGCTTCTTGCAAAAGGGCACCCACTTCCTTGCAAACTCCGCAGTTTCAGAAAGGGATTCAAAGGTCAACATAGCTGAACCATCATCTGATACATAGCAAGATACCTTGTCAACAGGGTAATCCACAGCAAGTATGGACAAAACGGTGTTTGCTGTTACAAGAGGAGGCTCTTTTAGGGGATCCACGGTACTAACAAAAATGTCTACAGGAGCCAGCTGCGATGGTTCTCCTTCCCTATCATATCTGTGCAACATAAATAATGATTAACAACAAAAACAGACTACTTCCTCATGTTCAAACACCATCATAACTAGAATGAAGTTAACTAACCTCAATGTAAGCCTGTCAAGATAGGTCTCACGGTTAATTGGAAACCATTTTGGGAACTGATCCAGAAGCCAGGATAGAGCAAACCAGATCTCACAGATAATTGATGTTAGCCACAACGGGTACGCGTCATTCACTGGGTGAGTAACACGGTATTGTAAGAAGAAGCCCAAAATAATAAGCCGCAATATGATGACGACACGATAAGGTGTCAGGTGAGAGGAAGCGATGGGCACCACGCGACTCAAAGGTTGCCGAGCATCATCAGCCCTGTGACAAATGAAACTATCAGCTCAACAAAAAAGAAAAAATCACACAAAATAATGTTGACCAACTACATTGGCAGAAGAAGCCATTCCATTGTCAATCTACAGAATCAAAATGCATAAATCCATGCTTCAACATTATGTCACTAACTAACTGAGCATTAAACATTAACGGCATAATATTATATATATTTAGTAAATATAAAGTAATTGATGGAGGGAAAACTTGAGGGGTACAGGATATAATCAAATATGATAACAAAGACCAATACAGGATCTTAAAATTAATTTCATGCATTAAATATAGGAAACTTGATTCAGATACTACTCAAGCCAAAAGAAAAGGCCATTAATACAATGTGGTGTCAAAAATTATCAATCAGTATTCTGTAGTCAAAACCATGCATCAGGGAAATATTAACAGTAAATAAAGAAGTCATAGCAGCCAAGAGAGCATGACAAATAAAGCTTTTAAAAAAAGGGGATTCTAACATTTGTAGTTCTTCTCCATTGGAACCAGTGCCTTCCAGGTCTCCTTTCCCTTCAGTGTATCTACTGGTCATCTGCATCATATTTTTATCCTGTTTGAGTTTCCAACCTTCAACCCTTTCCTTCCAGTCAACATTTCCAAGGCCATAAGAATTCAAGTCCTTTGATGGGTCCACTATTCTCACCGGAACTGTGGAAACAGATGATATTTGATAAAGTCCATACAAGTGATATAGAAGCTTGTTTGAGGATTTCTAAATAAATAAACTAAAGTTACTTGTCTACCTGGCTGTCTTGGGTCAATATAAGGAAGCGAATGAACATTCTTTTCTGAGGGGCCCAAAGGACCTGATGTGGTTCGCACAGATTGGTTGTCAGGTGTAACACATGGAATTTCACCAGACATCTGAAAACATATTTACATTTTAGTAAAGAGAAGGTTCCAAAACTATATCACTGGCATGATCAATTGCAAAAAGCATGTTAGACATGAACATTTTAATTGTAATTGCAAACTTGTAACAATTAGTGCAAGTGACTAATCCGGTATATTTTTTACATGCAAGGATTCCGTCTATGTTTCTCCTTTACAATTATGATATTTTACGGAAGTTCTAAGATAAATTTTCAAAATAATAGAGATGGAATTTAACCACCGAAACCTTAGGATGCAAATCCAGAAATTAAGCATCAGAGATGTGAATGTAGAAAAGAGTCAGGGATTGTTTGAATTGCCTACCAGCTGCCCATTGGTGAGGAGGGGAATCGGTTGTTGAGATTCATGTCTTGAGGAAGAAGAGTGTTCAGCATCTTCCCCCTGCCACTGGCGTCTTGCCTTGCTATTGCCTTGGGTGTAATTGAACTCATTATCTAGATCATCAACATCATCCTCATCATCATCTCCATCCACTCGAGGACTCCCTGAAATACAGACCTTATCAACTTTCATTCCAAAACCTACAACCATAAATTAACAATGGACTCGCGGCAAGCTAACCTTTGTGCCTCTTATATCTAGTCTTGCACTGGGGACAAGCCTGGTTCCCATCTTTCCGCTCATAGTCATAACAAGGCCGGCAAACAGGGAAGGCACATTCATTGCAAGCAACAAAGACATCACCAGTAGCTGTAAGGCCAACTGAATCCCCACAGATCTGACATATTTGTCCATTCAAATTCTTTAAGGGCTTGGGCTGCATTGTACAAAAACAATGTGAGAATCAGAATTAAAGAAATGAAAAATAAGCCAAAAGAGGGTAATGTACAACACAAAGCAACTATAGCAACTTTACAATCTAGTTGTGATTTAATTAACTAGCTCTATTTTCAATAATAGTTTCTGATGATGAAAATGAAATGGCACACCATTTGCCACAGCAACTCACAATGGTATTCAGTATTCATTGCTTAATTCAGAATACTATTTCGAGAAAAAATTATTACGACTGAATAATCACATTCATGTTTCACAGAACAAAATTCATGTAAACCACATAAGTATATCCTCCTCCCAGATCAACACAGCTAGAGTAGATCTTGGGTATGTAGCTGAAAGAGTGAATCAGTGAGTTAATGAGTGGAAGTCTAACAAAATAAAGACAAGAGTCTAGTGGGTAATGGGTGATCTCATCTAAGATTAGCAAAAATGGAGTTAAATTCCACTGAGTCTGAACTATCAAGATATCAGCTTGAACACTCACAAATCAAATCAAAGTACTGTCAATATTTTGAAACCAGCCAGCCCATAACAAGTCTTACTGAATATCAAAAACAGCAATTAATTAAATTTTCACCCAAATAAATTCAGCTATCAAAACATCAAATTTAGTCTTATCTAACCGAAATCAAAACAGCGTTCAAATTTAGAAACCCACATGAGAAATCCCCAAAACTAACCAAAAATGCCACTACCCATTAGAGAAAAAGCATCGACTTTGAGCTTCCACTCACTTCTACACAGTCAACACCCAGATCCACACACACTCACACACAACCACAGTGCAGTAAATGGATTAGACTAATAAGGGAGTGAAAATCGGAAATGGGTAAGTAGAAAAATCACTGACCCCACTATCGGAATCGTGGCGAATCCGGACCAGCTCGTTCCTCTTGTGTGACCCAGCCACCATTCCCGCATTAGCTTCCATGTTGTTTGTTTCCTCAAAATGCT
>JARYZH020001508.1:0-27248 GCA_030021035.2 Notholithocarpus densiflorus | reverse complement strand
TGATCTTGAAAATGAAAATGATATCTACAATTATTAGGGGGAGAAATCGGATTTGGAATAAGACTTTTTTAGTAAGTAGAGAATGTTTCTATAGTCTCTATCAGGTTTAATAAATAAATAAAAAATTAGGTTTGATTTTTCCACCAAAATAATTCTGTGTACCCAAATTCTACTATGTGTACCGGGCTTAGAATTGGGTTCGCAATCTACTTGTATAGTGGGTCTAGTATTTCCTACTAAGGGCAGTTCCACCTCAAATCACTCTATAGCTTCCCTTAATCCCAGTGAACACTCTTGCTCTCCTCTCTGTGTTACTCACTCCCTGGTTTCGCTCATTTGCTTTCTCTCTTGCTCTCTTACTTTCTTACTTTTTCTCTCCAGAATTGCCAACCCCCTCCTTCTTGTTCTCTTCTCCTTTTTATAGCTTCAGGTTGGTGGACGCGTCATGATTATACTCTCAGCTCACTCGTGTGGGTGGGGTCCAATCTAATTATTCTTGATGAAAATACGCTCTGATCGAAACAGTGGTAATGGCATTGGAACTGACTCCAGCCTCCAAAAGACCGCTCAGCAGCGATATCCCTAAGGCAATACCGGGTTGCCGAGAACTTGGGTACCCCCGAGCAATCGCATTCCCGACCAAGTTAGAGTTGATCGGCAGGGGTTTGCTTTTGACATGCTTAAGACAGGATGGACTCATTGTGATTTTTGGGCTCAGATTGGGCCTTAACGTGTGTCCGGATCAAGACCATAGGTCCAATGGGGACAGGGTCATGTATTGTACCACAAGGCTAGGGCCCAAGGCCCAATGGGCTTGGGGCCCTACCCCGTACAATAGCCCTCCCTTGATTCGTGTCCAGCTTTCGGGAATGAATCAAGGATGATAAGCGCCAGAGACCTCTTGGGAAGCTCAGTCGTCAGTTATTAGGACAAGATGGCCATTAATGCGCTCTCAAAAGGGGCGTTATGCCAGGCTGTCAGGTTTAACCGCCATCATAACCTGACGGTTCGTGAACCGAGGTTGTGTGCGTAGGGGTTATAAAAAAGAATTCAGAAAGGTTTTCTCGCCTCTCCACTCCATTAAATGCTTCCACCTTATAAATAGTTCCTGTTCCTTCTTCAGATCACTTTTTGCTTCCTTACTCCTCAAAATTTCTCTCTGCTGAGCATACTCCTCTGCGCATAGATCCTTCAACCAAGAGCACCTCCTTCTAGAGCCCTAGTAAGTTCTCCTCTTTTCCTCTTCCTTTTCTTCAATTTCTTTTCCTCACTCTAGTATTTAGGATGGGTTACTCACATCTTCTTGACATTGAGGCTACTTTGCCTAGTTTTAGAGCAGCATATAATATTCCTAGGGATGTAGATATAGCTTACTGCCATGAGGGTGACATCGCTCTTCAGCGAAGCCCACATGTAGTGTTTTTCCCTTTAATGGCCATTTTGGAAGGTGGGGTTAGGTTCCCCGTAGATCCTCTTATTCTCAGTACCCTTAGGTTTTATGGTTTATGCCTCGACCAACTTCCTCTTAACTTTTACCGAGTAGTGAGTTGCTTCAGTCGCTTAAACCAAATATACGGGTTACAATTAGATTAGCATGACATCAATTTCATGTATAGTCTATGTGGTAACATTAGGACATATTACTACTTGAAAGTTAGGGATGTACGGGTACGGCTTATATCGTGCCTTCACGACTCTAACAGAAATTCGGCAGGAGAGTATGTCCGGGTGAGCGGCAACTGGCTCGCCGGCAAGCTTACTTGCCCAACTTCGCCACGGGACGTTGGTCGGTACCCTACATATTTAACTGTGGCTTTTAATACTTTTCTAGTCCCTATTTTTGTTGAAACAAATATTAACATACTTAATCATGTTTTGATGTAGAAGGTAAGAAGTTCAAGCCGGACATCAGAGTTGTGCACGTGAGAGATCTGAACTTTGTGCTCCAATCAGAGATTTTTGTGAATTCTGACGGGCAGCTTCGTTCATCCCATCTCATCCTTGGCTGCAATCCGGTCTACTCGTCGTAGTAGCCTTTTGGACAAGCTCTGCTAGTGGATAGCCCCTTACTGTTGTACATTGACGTACGACATCCTAATTTCCTTCCTCCCAATCTTACCGTAGGTGAAGCTCGGGACTTCGGTCTCCGGATAGTGAGAGCAGAGTCCTTAGTGCCTGTGAGGGACGAATCAGCGAATCTCGCTTCCCAAAACTGTACTGTATACAGACTCGTTGGTGAGCCCAAGGCCCTACTTCAGCTGAGTGGGCAGGTAGCAGCCGAATCCGTACATTCATCCGAGACAGAAACAGATCAAGGCGAAGAAGAGATGGTATCAAAGCGGGCGCTAACCCTCGACTGTTTCTTGCCCGGCGCCCGACCTGCCGCGCAACAGCAACAACAACAGCCTCAAGGCAGAAGCCCAACTCCCCCTCCCCCACCTCCCGGTGGCTCCCGAAAAAGGTAGCGCACTACCGAACTGCAACCTAGGGTCACAGATGATGCTCCTTCAAGAACCCCACCTCCTCGGGTGTCCGGCGGGATTACCATCCGAGAACCTGCTGGTGGTGCTCAGCAAACTGCCTTGGTCGGGTCCAATGTGGCATCCTTTTCATAGCCAGAGGTGGGTTGGCAGACTACCTTAAGGCTTGGCAGTGAGCCTCTTCCCGTGACGGCCAGTGTCCGAACTTGGGCGTAGGGTGAAGGTGGGCGAGTCGCGCGGAGCTTGGCACAAGGTCTTCTTCTGCCTGAGGACATGCATTTCTTCTCGGGCGGGACTGATGGATCGTTGGCTAACCGGCTACAGTGGCATACCATAGTGGTAACACATTACCCTCCCTTTTCTTCATTGCATAAATGCACTCGTACTTTCTTTCTTTTCATGCTTGTTATTATTGCGTTGTCAGGCCGCGCAGCTGACTTACATCATGGATGAGCGACTGAAGGAGGCCGCTGAGGACAACAACTGGGAGAAGACCTTAAAAGATGTGGCTGTCGCCACTGCCAAGGAAAAGGATAAGGCTACTGAGGTTGTCGAGAAAAAGGCTCAGGCGTTCGAGAAGGCCTGGGCATTGGCAGAAAAAAGGCTGGCGGAGATGGACATGAAGTTGGGGGGGTCGGAGCTCAAGTTGGCCGAGGCTGAGAGCTTGAACCTTGCACAGGTCGATGAAATTGCCGACCTCATGGCGGCCTTTGAAGCTTGCGAGGAAAAATGTTATAATGAGGGCTTCGCGGATGCTGAAAACTCCGTGGAGCCTATTGTATATCAAGCTCGGCAGCATGGGTTCAGGGAGGGGTGGATGGCCGCCCTACAAGCTATGGGAGTGCCAGACGATTCCCCACTAAGGAATCTTGAGCAGATTCCCTTCCCGGCACCCCCTCCCCCCGTTCAAAGTCAATCCGGTGCAGCTGATGAAAAGGATACCCCTAGCATGAGGAAGCTGGTGCGTGAGATTGACACTCATGTAGAGTTGGTTAATCTCGAAGTCACCAGTAACCTCAATGCAGCAATGGCCAGCACCCAGCCTACCGAGGACGTTTAAGCTTAATCATTTGCCGTGGA
Source organism: Notholithocarpus densiflorus (assembly GCA_030021035.2). Classification (NCBI taxonomy): domain Eukaryota; kingdom Viridiplantae; phylum Streptophyta; class Magnoliopsida; order Fagales; family Fagaceae; genus Notholithocarpus; species Notholithocarpus densiflorus. Next base: position 23,688 of record JARYZH020001508.1, on the reverse strand, counting down.
TCAGCCTGCTGGAGATGCGACATCACAAATTGCCGAGGATGCCGCCTAGTCCCAGTTTGCCGACCCAGCTGTTCAGACTTGGAAAAGCTGTTCTCCCTACCGCAATTCCCTATTGTTGTTGATTGTTATTTTCTTTTCGTTTTTATTCCTTATTCGATTTTGCCCATGGTCACTGAGATGTGGTGACAAGACACTGGTTAACTTTTAATTTGCGCTTACTTTATTTTGTTTGATTAGTCATCTTGTGATGGTGACAGGACACCTATTTTTGCCGTGTCTATAAATAATTATTGCACTGTTAAGTTGTTTTCTGTCATATCCTACCTTTTCACTCATAGTGATCGGGTAGTTAAATCAAGGTTTACTTCTGCTCGGTGAAAAAGATTACTCTTTCGTTTCTGTTCCTTGAAAAGATAGACTATATTTTCACCTATTCGGTGACCGGGACCGGACTAAAAATGGTTTTTTGTATTTAGAAGAAGTAAACATTAGGCTTGCGCCTTCTCGGCGATTATAATCGAAACGAGCACATGCTTGTGTACTTAACGAAAATGAATACCAGGCTCCCGTCCTTGGAAAAAATGAGTACTAATATAAGGTTTCTGCCTTAGAGAATTCTAATATAAGGTTTCCATCTGTTCGGCGGTAACTAGGACCAAAACGGGAACAAATTTCTGTCCTTAGGAAGATTTACTATAAGGTTTCCACCTGTTCGGTGATTAGGATCGAACCGGGAACAAGCTTTTGCCCTAGGAAAATTTACTATAAGGTTTCCACCTGTTCGGTGATTAGGATCGAACCTGGAACAGGCTTCTCTCCTTAGGAAAATTTACTATAAGGTTTCTACCTGTTTGGTGATTAGGATCGAACTGGGAACAAGCTTCTGTCCTTAGATAAATTTACTATAAGGTTTTTACCTGTTCGGTGATTAGGATCGAACCGGGAACAGGCTTCTGTCCTTAGGAAAATTTACTATAAGGTTTTCACCTGTTCGGTGATTAGGATCTAACCGGAAACAGGCTTCTGTCCTTAGATAAATTTACTATAAGGTTTCCACCTGTTCGGTGATTAGGGTCAAACCGGGAACAGACTTCTGTCCTTAGATAAATTTACTATAAGGTTTCCACCTGTTCGGTGATTAGGATCAAACCGGGAACAGGCTTCTGTCCTTAGGAAAATTCACTATAAGGTTTCCACCTGTTTGGTGATTAGGATCGAACCGGGAACAGGCTTCTGTCCTTAGATAATCGGTAAATTAATAATGATGCAGTTAAGAGTAATAATACGCTTGCATGCATAAACATCGTTCACATATTGCATAACATATTACACACGTCGCGTTATACTCAATCCAAGCTTCCATACACTAACAATCAGTGGTGAAACTTTTTTAAGTTGTGAACATTCCATGGTCGGGGAAGTGGTCTTTCATCCATGTCTTCCAGGTAGTACGCTCCTGCCCCAGCGATGGCAGTAATTCTATATGGTCATTCCCAAGTCGGGGCCAGTTTCCTCGTGTTGACATCCCGTGTGTTCCCTACCACCTTGTGCAGTACTAAATCTCCAACGCTGAACTTTCTCCTTTTACCTCCCTGTTGTATTGCCGAGCAAGTTTCTGCTGATATTCTGCTAGCCGTATGGTTGCTCATTCCCGGTATTCTTCTAACAAGTCCAACTGCTTCACCATTAGCTTGTCGTTCTCGGCAAGGGTAAATCCTGAAACTTGGGCACTGCATAAATTAATCTTGGCCGGTATGACTGCTTCCGTTCCATATGTTAGAGAGAAAGGGATTTCTCCCATGGACCTCCTGGGAGTCGTTCGGTATGCCCACAAAACGTTGGGCAATTCCTCAGCCCACCTACCCTTGGTACCCTTTAATCTTTTCTTCAACCCGCTCACGATTGCTTTGTTAGTAGCCTCAGCTTGACCGTTGCTCTGCGGATACGCTAGGATAGAATACATGTTCTTGATGCCGAGATCGCTACATAACTTGCGGAAAGCCTTACTATCAAATTGCAACCCATTATCCGATAGTAGGGACTCTGGTACCCCAAACCTTGTTACGATGTTTCTTTACACAAACTTCTTAACGTCCACATCCCGGATATTAACCAATGCCTCAGCCTCCGCCCACTTGGTGAAGTAGTCCACAACAACTAGAACAAACCTTCTGTTCCTTGTAGCCCGGGGGAATGGACCAATAATGTCTAGCCCCCACTGCGCAAAGGGCCATGGGCTATTGATAGGATTTAAACTCCTAGCCAGTTGGTGAATCAATGGGGCGTGCTTTTGACACTACTCACACCTCTGTACGTACTCGGCAGCATCTTTATGCATTCGTGGTCACCAAAATCTCTAAGTCATCGCTCGGTGGGCCAATGAACGTCCCCCAACGTGATTGCCGCATACACTTTCATAAAGTTCGGTCAGGAGCTCATCAATCTTACTGGGGGGCAGGCACTGTAAGTACGGCCCTCCAAAAGACCTTCGGTACAGCTTCTGGTCGGCTGATAACCAATACTGAGTAGCTACCTGGCATACTCTATTTGCCTCTTTTTCATTAGCTGGTAACCGATCCTCAGCCAAAAAGTCAATGATCGGATCCATCCAACACGGCTTGGCCACTTCCACCACTGAAATACCTACTCTTGCGTTAATACTTGGTTTCGCCACCAGCTCTACTTTAATTAGCCAAGGTACTTCTTCGGTCAATGATGACGCCAACGTGGCCAGTGAGTCAGCATGCCGGTTCTGTCCCCTGGCCACTTGAACCACTCTTACTTTCAGGAACTGTTTCATTGTTTGCTTTACCAATCGTAAGTACTCCATCATCCGGGGATCCTTGGCCTCAAAACTTCCTTGCACCTGATTGACCACCAATTGAGAATCTGAATAGACTTCTACCTCCCGGGCACCCACGTCAAGGATGACTTTCAACTCGGCAAGTAAGGCTTCATACTCGGCTTCGTTGTTGGAAGCCCTGAAGCCCAATCTAAAAGAATGCTCCAGTTTTATCCCTTCCGGGGTGATGATGACAATTCCAGCCCCAGCTCCCAGTGCGTTGGACGCACCGTCCACGAATACCTTCCACAGGCGGACTTCTACACAATAAACTATCTCCGTCTCCTTTTTTAAGGGAAAACACTGCAACAAAATCAGCAAGAACTTGACCTTTCACCGAACTTCTAGGTCTGTACCTAATGTCAAAAGAGCCTAGCTGAGTTCCCCACTTAGCTATTCTACCCGTGGAATTAGATCTCTTTAGCAATGACTGCAAAGGATACTCAGTTAATACATAGATGGTATGAGCTTGAAAGTAATGGGGTAACTTCCTTGTAGCATGTACTAGTGCTAATACCAGCTTCTCCAGAGGCAAATACCTCGTCTCAATGTCGACCAAAGTTTTGCTAATATAATATATTGGCTGTTGTACACCTTGATCCCTCAGCAACACGGCGCTCATGGCGTGCTCGGACACTGAGAGGTGCATGAATAAATCCTCCTCGGGTTTTGGGGTTGACAACATAGGTGCCCGGACCAAGTATTGCTTCAAATCCTGAAAAGCCTTTTCGCACTCCTCGCTCCATTGGAACCCCTTCAATTTTTTTAAAAGCTGGTAAAATGGACGGCACCGGTTGGCAAACTTGGAGATGAATTGGTTGAGGGCAGCTAGCATGCCGGTCAATACCTAGACTTCTTTTGGATTACTTGGCGGCTTGAGGCACTCTACAGCTTTAATCTGATTGGGGTTGACTTCTATTCCTTGGTTAGTGATCATATATCCTAGGAACTTACTAGCCCCCACTCCGAAAGCACACTTGTCAGCATTGAGGCGCAGCTTGTGTCGTCGAAGCACTTCAAACACCTCTTTAAGACCATCAATATGTTGCGCCTCCTATTTGCTTTTAACCACCATATCGTCAATGTACACCTCCACCGTACGCCCAATCTTATCTCTGAACATCCTCATCATCATCCGTTGATAAGTAGCTCCAGCATTCTTTAACTTAAACGGCATTACAGTATAGTGGTAATTGGCATCAGGGGAGATGAACGCCGTCTTCTCCTGATCCTCGGCGACCAGGGCAATTTGATGATAACCCTAGAAAGCGTCCAGAAAGCTCATCCTTAGGTGCCCGTATGTGACATCTACCAGTTGATCGATCTTCAGCATGGGGAATAGGTCTTTTGGGCATGCTCGGTTTAAATCAATAAAATCAATACAAACCCTCCATTTTCCATTCTTCTTTTTTACCACCACGGTATTCGTAAGCCACTCCAGAAAGAAAGCCTCCTTTATTGCTCCTGCCTCTTTCAACTTCTTGACCTCTTGCTGGACGGCTTTGATGTGCTCCTTAGCCGATCTCTTGGGCTTCTGCTTCTTAGGAGGGAACAATGGGTCCATGTTAAGCTTGTGGACTATGAACTCGGGGTCAACCCCGGGGCACCTCATACGGGCTCCAAGCGAATACGTCCACGTTCTGTACAAGAAATAGCAGTATCTCCACCCTATCTTCGTCTTTCATACTTGTTACTATATGGAAACTCCTATCGTCGTCCAGCAGTATCTTTACTCTTATTAGATTCTCGGCATAGCTAGCCCTCATTCCCTCCTGGGGTCCCTGTAATTGCTATAAAGGAACCTCCTTGGCTGGTTCCTTTTGTTTGATCTCCCGGTTAACAGCGGCCACCAAGCATTGCCTGGCCACTTGCTGGTTTCCCCTTACTATAGCAATACCTATGCTCGGTGCGGAATTTGACCTTAACATGCAGGGTAGACGGGATTGCCCCCATTGCATGAATTTATGACCTTCCAAGAATCGCCGTATACGGTGAAAACGAGGCAACCACTATAAATGTCACCATTACTTCCTTTCCTTCCATGTTTACGGGAAGTGAAATCTGCCCTTCTAGGATCACCATCTGGCCATCAAACCCCACCAGGAGTGTGTCGAACTTAGAGAGATCCTCATTCTTTAAGCCAAGTCCCCTGAACAGGTCGGGATACATCACTTCAGCACCATTCCCCTGATCTATCAATACCCTCTTCACTATGAAACCATTTATCCGGGCTGTGACCACTAAAGCATCGTTGTGCGGCTAGATCGTTCCCTCTAGATCGTCAGGCAATGGGCTCTCGAGTGAACTTTAATTTCTTCTCGGAGGGTTGCTCGCCCGGGCAACACTTTACCAAAACCACGGCCAATACCCCTATCCTCTTGGTCACCAGGGTACCCTTTGAAGCTGCATGAATGACCTCTATCACCCCCAATGGGGGTGGAAGGGGATTCCCCCGAGGTCGGGCACCCTGCCCGGTCTCTCGATTTCTTGGGTCCACCACAAACTCTTTCAAGTACCCCGCCTTTACCAACTGCTCTAAATGATCTTTTAATACTTTGCATTGTTCAGTGGTATGCCCCTTATCTCTATGGTATGTGCAATACAAATTCTGATTTCTTCTCGATGGGTCACCCCCCATCTTGTTCAGCCACTAAAAGTATGACTCATTCTTGATTCGGTCTTCGATCTTGTGCACTGGCTCCTTGAACGTCACGTTCACCTCCCCGGCTTGTGCGCCTGGTTCCTGGATCCTCAAATCCTTATGGGGCCTTGACTGAAAACCCCCTTGCCGAGACTGACCCGTGATCGGAGCCTTGCCTTTGTTCTGTTGCCGGTCATCCTCTCCAACCTTTTATACTCCTTGATACGCCTCATCAATTGCCTCATATCCTCGGGAGGCCTCCTTGTCAACGAGTCTCGCATTTCGGAATCCTTGAGCAACCCCAATCGAAAAGTGCTTGCTGCGATTTTTTCATTACCTCCACCGATCTCGTTGTATAGTTCCCAGTACCGTCTAGTGTAGCTGCGAAGGGTTTCCCCGGCTCCCATATTCATAGATAGTAGCGCATCCACTTGTTGCGGCACCTAGCTGTAGGTCATAAACTGGACGCCGAACTCTTGAATCAGCTCGACAAAGCTATGAATCGAGCCTTTTCTCAATCCATTAAACCACCTCAAAGCGGTGGGCCCGAGACTCAAAAGAAATACCTTACACATCAGCACGTCATTATGAGTGTGTAACGACATCATCTGAATATAATGGCTTACATGCTCTATCGGATCCGTTTTCCCATTATAAAAGTTAAATGGAGGCCGGGTAAATCTGCTCTGCATAGGAGCCCTTTCGATGTCCACCGAGAACGATGATCGAGCAGCTCTATGTAATGCTCGGCTCATAGCGTCCATGGCGGCATTCTGGGGTCGTCGCCCTTCTGGGGAAATTGAGTCCCGGTCGGCATACTCCCAAGATCGATCCCGATGTTGATGGGAACCGAATTGATGGGACCCATCTCCATAGTGACCTTCCACACTAACTGACCCCGTTGCACGCTCCTCGCGGTCCCTTCTCCGACGCCTACCTCTTGCTTCTAACTCCAAATCCCTTATCAACCTATGCAAGCATTTAAGTTCCTCGTCCTTCCTGTCAAAACGCTCATGCCCCGAAGTACCTGACAGTGTCCGGTGCATTTGAAACTACCCTTCTCCAAGGCCAGACTGTTCTTCCTCCTGTTCATGCTCCCTATCTTTGCGCCTCTTTTGCCTTCTTTCTCGCCAAGTAGATCCCCGAAAAGATCTTCCATAACCACTTTCGGCATAACTCCCTGACTGACTTTCAGACATTTTCCCCACGTGAGTCTCAGCAGAACCATAGCTACGTAGGAGATTCCCACAGATGGTGTCAATTGTGTGTACCCAAATTCTACTATGTGCACCGGGCTTAGAATTAGGCTTATAATCTACTTGTATAGTGGGCCTAGTATTTCCTACTAAGGGCAGTTCCACCTCAAATCACTCTATAGCTTCCCTTAATCCTAGTGAACACTCTTGCTCTCCTTTCTGTGTTACTCACTCCCTGGTTTCACTCATTTGCTTTCTCTCTTGCTCTCTTACTTTCTAACTTTTTCTCTCCAGAATTGCCAACCCCCTCCTTCTCGTTCTCTTCTCCTTTTTATAGCTTCAGGTTGGTGGACGCATCATGATTATTCCCGCAACTCACTCGTGTGGGTGGGGTCCAATCTAATTATTCCTGATGAAAATACGCTCTGATCGAAACAATGGTAATGGCATTGGAACTGACTCTAGCCTCCAAAAGACCGCTCGGCAGCGATATCCTTTAAGGCAATACCGGGCTATCGAGAACTTGGGTACCCCCGAGCAATCGCACTCCCGACCAAGTTAGAGTTGATCGGCAGGGGTTTGCTTTTGACATGCTTAAGACAGGATGGACTCATTGTGGTTTTTGGGCTCAGATTGGGCCTTAACGTGTGTCCGGATCAAGGCCATGGGTTCGATAGGAACGGGGTCATGTACTGTACCACAAGGCCAGGGCCCAAGGCCCAATGGGCCTGGGGCCCTACCCCATACAAATTCATATAGATGCGACATGTATGTTTGAAACAATTAACAATTACATTGATGCCATCTTGTATTTTGAATTACGTAATTGATAATTTTTTTGTAATTCTAATTTTACTTTTCCAATATAGATAAAGATAAATAATTTATGTAAGATGAAATATCAATTTATGTAAATTGATATTTCACCAAAAATAAATTTAGTTGTCCAACATTAAAAGTTCAAAGAAAAAAAAAAAAGATAAAGAATTTATTTATAGTAAAATTTCTTGGTGGAAAATTATTTGGGATTTTGTTTTACTAAATAAGAGGATATTCAGATTTTTTGGGAATCTTTTTACTTGATTTTGAAACGACGTCGCTGATGCTTTGGACTGCGAGGTTAATTGTTTCCCTTTCACACTTTCTCGCATTTTTTTTTGTTTTGGTAATTTTGGGGTGTTTGGTACATGCACTTAAAAACATGTGTTTTGTTGTTTAAAAATATGTGTGAAAATACATGTGAGTAAAAAAATGTGTAAAAATATGTATAATATTATTTAAATACTGAAAATATGTGTTTAAGTTGCCATACTAAACGGGGCCTTCGTTTTCGCAATTCAATAGCTCTATGCTAATTGTTCAATCTGAAATACTTTTTCTTTGTTTATCTCGAATCTTGATTAACTTCGATTTTCGTTCCTTATATTTTTAAAAAATTACAATTTTGTCCTTGGAAAAATCTAAAGTTATCAATTTCATACTTATTCATGAACTAGCATTTTTGGTACCACTACTGTTCACAAAAGTGCTAAAACTACTTCCAATTTTTTTTTTTTATAAGACTACTTCCAATTTTATTACAAGAGAGTTACAAACTAATGTGACAGTGACAATGAACGTGATTGGTACATGTAATGAATCAATTTCTAAATTACTTTAAAATAAAAGAATTAAAAGTTGACATGTCATTTTATAAGGCTAATAGCCGTGCTCCTCTCAGCTTTATGAAATAGAAATTGAATTTTGAATCAAATTTGAGGGATAAAAATTGAAATGAATCGCCAAACATCTGGTATCTTGTATTGTTACTTCATTCTGTTGATGAAGTTTTCTCATTTTTTTTGAAGGTAGAGCTTGTTCTTTGTTTTACATTCATGTTTCTTGATGCAGCTAATGGGAAGGCAATAAAGCTGAGTTGTGAACTTCTCCGAATCTTCATTACAGGTTCATCAATCTAAAATGAAAGCTTAGTGCTTGGTTTCTTAAGATTATAGTTGAGTTTGCATTTTGATGTTATGACATTTCTGAAAAAACCATTTGCCTTGATTTGCAGAGGCCGTGCAGCGTGCTGCTACAATTGCTGAAGCAGAGGGTGCTAGTAAAATCGAAGCGACTCATTTGGAGAGGATTCTTCCGCAGTTACTTCTGGACTTTTAAGGTAATCCAGGAGATATATTCATATGGGTTTCATTTTTTTTGGGTGCTTTCTAACCTGTTCAGATAGTAGAGATTATAACATGTGACTTTGTAAAAGAGAAAATGCAATATGAGAGTAAAATGTAATTCTTCAGTACCAAAGAGGGCACCTGATGTACTTTGTCTGTTACATGGAAATAAGATGGAGAACTTTAATTGAAGGTTTAGTCCACATTGATTCATTATCCATCAACACCTGCAACCTAGGGTCACAGATGATGCTCCTTCAAGAACCCCACCTCCTCGGGTGTCCGGCGGGATTACCATCCGAGAACCTGCTGGTGGTGCTCAGCAAACTGCCTTGGTCGGGTCCAATGTGGCATCCTTTTCATAGCCAGAGGTGGGTTGGCAGACTACCTTAAGGCTTGGCAGTGAGCCTCTTCCCGTGACGGCCAGTGTCCGAACTTGGGCGTAGGGTGAAGGTGGGCGAGTCGCGCGGAGCTTGGCACAAGGTCTTCTTCTGCTTGAGGACATGCATTTCTTCTCGGGCGGGACTGATGGATCGTTGGCTAATCGGCTACAGTGGCATACCATAGTGGTAACACATTACCCTCCCTTTTCTTCATTGCATAAATGCACTCGTACTTTCTTTCTTTTCATGCTTGTTATTATTGCGTTGTCAGGCCGCGCAGCTGACTTACATCATGGATGAGCGACTGAAGGAGGCCGCTGAGGACAACAACTGGGAGAAGACCTTAAAAGATGTGGCTGTCGCCACTGCCAAGGAAAAGGATAAGGCTACTGAGGTTGTCGAGAAAAAGGCTCAGGCGTTCGAGAAGGCCTGGGCATTGGCAGAAAAAAGGCTGGCGGAGATGGACATGAAGTTGGGGGGGTCGGAGCTCAAGTTGGCCGAGGCTGAGAGCTTGAACCTTGCACAGGTCGATGAAATTGCCGACCTCATGGCGGCCTTTGAAGCTTGCGAGGAAAAATGTTATAATGAGGGCTTCGCGGATGCTGAAAACTCCGTGGAGCCTATTGTATATCAAGCTCGGCAGCATGGGTTCAGGGAGGGGTGGATGGCCGCCCTACAAGCTATGGGAGTGCCAGACGATTCCCCACTAAGGAATCTTGAGCAGATTCCCTTCCCGGCACCCCCTCCCCCCGTTCAAAGTCAATCCGGTGCAGCTGATGAAAAGGATACCCCTAGCATGAGGAAGCTGGTGCGTGAGATTGACACTCATGTAGAGTTGGTTAATCTCGAAGTCACCAGTAACCTCAATGCAGCAATGGCCAGCACCCAGCCTACCGAGGACGTTTAAGCTTAATCATTTGCCGTGGATCAGCCTGCTGGAGATGCGACATCACAAATTGCCGAGGATGCCGCCTAGTCCCAGTTTGCCGACCCAGCTGTTCAGACTTGGAAAAGCTGTTCTCCCTACCGCAATTCCCTATTGTTGTTGATTGTTATTTTCTTTTCGTTTTTATTCCTTATTCGATTTTGCCCATGGTCACTGAGATGTGGTGACAAGACACTGGTTAACTTTTAATTTGCGCTTACTTTATTTTGTTTGATTAGTCATCTTGTGATGGTGACAGGACACCTATTTTTGCCGTGTCTATAAATAATTATTGCACTGTTAAGTTGTTTTCTGTCATATCCTACCTTTTCACTCATAGTGATCGGGTAGTTAAATCAAGGTTTACTTCTGCTCGGTGAAAAAGATTACTCTTTCGTTTCTGTTCCTTGAAAAGATAGACTATATTTTCACCTATTCGGTGACCGGGACCGGACTAAAAATGGTTTTTTGTATTTAGAAGAAGTAAACATTAGGCTTGCGCCTTCTCGGCGATTATAATCGAAACGAGCACATGCTTGTGTACTTAACGAAAATGAATACCAGGCTCCCGTCCTTGGAAAAAATGAGTACTAATATAAGGTTTCTGCCTTAGAGAATTCTAATATAAGGTTTCCATCTGTTCGGCGGTAACTAGGACCAAAACGGGAACAAATTTCTGTCCTTAGGAAGATTTACTATAAGGTTTCCACCTGTTCGGTGATTAGGATCGAACCGGGAACAAGCTTTTGCCCTAGGAAAATTTACTATAAGGTTTCCACCTGTTCGGTGATTAGGATCGAACCTGGAACAGGCTTCTCTCCTTAGGAAAATTTACTATAAGGTTTCTACCTGTTTGGTGATTAGGATCGAACTGGGAACAAGCTTCTGTCCTTAGATAAATTTACTATAAGGTTTTTACCTGTTCGGTGATTAGGATCGAACCGGGAACAGGCTTCTGTCCTTAGGAAAATTTACTATAAGGTTTTCACCTGTTCGGTGATTAGGATCTAACCGGAAACAGGCTTCTGTCCTTAGATAAATTTACTATAAGGTTTCCACCTGTTCGGTGATTAGGGTCAAACCGGGAACAGACTTCTGTCCTTAGATAAATTTACTATAAGGTTTCCACCTGTTCGGTGATTAGGATCAAACCGGGAACAGGCTTCTGTCCTTAGGAAAATTCACTATAAGGTTTCCACCTGTTTGGTGATTAGGATCGAACCGGGAACAGGCTTCTGTCCTTAGATAATCGGTAAATTAATAATGATGCAGTTAAGAGTAATAATACGCTTGCATGCATAAACATCGTTCACATATTGCATAACATATTACACACGTCGCGTTATACTCAATCCAAGCTTCCATACACTAACAATCAGTGGTGAAACTTTTTTAAGTTGTGAACATTCCATGGTCGGGGAAGTGGTCTTTCATCCATGTCTTCCAGGTAGTACGCTCCTGCCCCAGCGATGGCAGTAATTCTATATGGTCATTCCCAAGTCGGGGCCAGTTTCCTCGTGTTGACATCCCGTGTGTTCCCTACCACCTTGTGCAGTACTAAATCTCCAACGCTGAACTTTCTCCTTTTACCTCCCTGTTGTATTGCCGAGCAAGTTTCTGCTGATATTCTGCTAGCCGTATGGTTGCTCATTCCCGGTATTCTTCTAACAAGTCCAACTGCTTCACCATTAGCTTGTCGTTCTCGGCAAGGGTAAATCCTGAAACTTGGGCACTGCATAAATTAATCTTGGCCGGTATGACTGCTTCCGTTCCATATGTTAGAGAGAAAGGGATTTCTCCCATGGACCTCCTGGGAGTCGTTCGGTATGCCCACAAAACGTTGGGCAATTCCTCAGCCCACCTACCCTTGGTACCCTTTAATCTTTTCTTCAACCCGCTCACGATTGCTTTGTTAGTAGCCTCAGCTTGACCGTTGCTCTGCGGATACGCTAGGATAGAATACATGTTCTTGATGCCGAGATCGCTACATAACTTGCGGAAAGCCTTACTATCAAATTGCAACCCATTATCCGATAGTAGGGACTCTGGTACCCCAAACCTTGTTACGATGTTTCTTTACACAAACTTCTTAACGTCCACATCCCGGATATTAACCAATGCCTCAGCCTCCGCCCACTTGGTGAAGTAGTCCACAACAACTAGAACAAACCTTCTGTTCCTTGTAGCCCGGGGGAATGGACCAATAATGTCTAGCCCCCACTGCGCAAAGGGCCATGGGCTATTGATAGGATTTAAACTCCTAGCCAGTTGGTGAATCAATGGGGCGTGCTTTTGACACTACTCACACCTCTGTACGTACTCGGCAGCATCTTTATGCATTCGTGGTCACCAAAATCTCTAAGTCATCGCTCGGTGGGCCAATGAACGTCCCCCAACGTGATTGCCGCATACACTTTCATAAAGTTCGGTCAGGAGCTCATCAATCTTACTGGGGGGCAGGCACTGTAAGTACGGCCCTCCAAAAGACCTTCGGTACAGCTTCTGGTCGGCTGATAACCAATACTGAGTAGCTACCTGGCATACTCTATTTGCCTCTTTTTCATTAGCTGGTAACCGATCCTCAGCCAAAAAGTCAATGATCGGATCCATCCAACACGGCTTGGCCACTTCCACCACTGAAATACCTACTCTTGCGTTAATACTTGGTTTCGCCACCAGCTCTACTTTAATTAGCCAAGGTACTTCTTCGGTCAATGATGACGCCAACGTGGCCAGTGAGTCAGCATGCCGGTTCTGTCCCCTGGCCACTTGAACCACTCTTACTTTCAGGAACTGTTTCATTGTTTGCTTTACCAACCGTAAGTACTCCATCATCCGGGGATCCTTGGCCTCAAAACTTCCTTGCACCTGATTGACCACCAATTGAGAATCTGAATAGACTTCTACCTCCCGGGCACCCACGTCAAGGATGACTTTCAACTCGGCAAGTAAGGCTTCATACTCGGCTTCGTTGTTGGAAGCCCTGAAGCCCAATCTAAAAGAATGCTCCAGTTTTATCCCTTCCGGGGTGATGATGACAATTCCAGCCCCAGCTCCCAGTGCGTTGGACGCACCGTCCACGAATACCTTCCACAGGCGGACTTCTACACAATAAACTATCTCCGTCTCCTTTTTTAAGGGAAAACACTGCAACAAAATCAGCAAGAACTTGACCTTTCACCGAACTTCTAGGTCTGTACCTAATGTCAAAAGAGCCTAGCTGAGTTCCCCACTTAGCTATTCTACCCGTGGAATTAGATCTCTTTAGCAATGACTGCAAAGGATACTCAGTTAATACATAGATGGTATGAGCTTGAAAGTAATGGGGTAACTTCCTTGTAGCATGTACTAGTGCTAATACCAGCTTCTCCAGAGGCAAATACCTCGTCTCAATGTCGACCAAAGTTTTGCTAATATAATATATTGGCTGTTGTACACCTTGATCCCTCAGCAACACGGCGCTCATGGCGTGCTCGGACACTGAGAGGTGCATGAATAAATCCTCCTCGGGTTTTGGGGTTGACAACATAGGTGCCCGGACCAAGTATTGCTTCAAATCCTGAAAAGCCTTTTCGCACTCCTCGCTCCATTGGAACCCCTTCAATTTTTTTAAAAGCTGGTAAAATGGACGGCACCGGTTGGCAAACTTGGAGATGAATTGGTTGAGGGCAGCTAGCATGCCGGTCAATACCTAGACTTCTTTTGGATTACTTGGCGGCTTGAGGCACTCTACAGCTTTAATCTGATTGGGGTTGACTTCTATTCCTTGGTTAGTGATCATATATCCTAGGAACTTACTAGCCCCCACTCCGAAAGCACACTTGTCAGCATTGAGGCGCAGCTTGTGTCGTCGAAGCACTTCAAACACCTCTTTAAGACCATCAATATGTTGCGCCTCCTATTTGCTTTTAACCACCATATCGTCAATGTACACCTCCACCGTACGCCCAATCTTATCTCTGAACATCCTCATCATCATCCGTTGATAAGTAGCTCCAGCATTCTTTAACTTAAACGGCATTACAGTATAGTGGTAATTGGCATCAGGGGAGATGAACGCCGTCTTCTCCTGATCCTCGGCGACCAGGGCAATTTGATGATAACCCTAGAAAGCGTCCAGAAAGCTCATCCTTAGGTGCCCGTATGTGACATCTACCAGTTGATCGATCTTCAGCATGGGGAATAGGTCTTTTGGGCATGCTCGGTTTAAATCAATAAAATCAATACAAACCCTCCATTTTCCATTCTTCTTTTTTACCACCACGGTATTCGTAAGCCACTCCAGAAAGAAAGCCTCCTTTATTGCTCCTGCCTCTTTCAACTTCTTGACCTCTTGCTGGACGGCTTTGATGTGCTCCTTAGCCGATCTCTTGGGCTTCTGCTTCTTAGGAGGGAACAATGGGTCCATGTTAAGCTTGTGGACTATGAACTCGGGGTCAACCCCGGGGCACCTCATACGGGCTCCAAGCGAATACGTCCACGTTCTGTACAAGAAATAGCAGTATCTCCACCCTATCTTCGTCTTTCATACTTGTTACTATATGGAAACTCCTATCGTCGTCCAGCAGTATCTTTACTCTTATTAGATTCTCGGCATAGCTAGCCCTCATTCCCTCCTGGGGTCCCTGTAATTGCTATAAAGGAACCTCCTTGGCTGGTTCCTTTTGTTTGATCTCCCGGTTAACAGCGGCCACCAAGCATTGCCTGGCCACTTGCTGGTTTCCCCTTACTATAGCAATACCTATGCTCGGTGCGGAATTTGACCTTAACATGCAGGGTAGACGGGATTGCCCCCATTGCATGAATTTATGACCTTCCAAGAATCGCCGTATACGGTGAAAACGAGGCAACCACTATAAATGTCACCATTACTTCCTTTCCTTCCATGTTTACGGGAAGTGAAATCTGCCCTTCTAGGATCACCATCTGGCCATCAAACCCCACCAGGAGTGTGTCGAACTTAGAGAGATCCTCATTCTTTAAGCCAAGTCCCCTGAACAGGTCGGGATACATCACTTCAGCACCATTCCCCTGATCTATCAATACCCTCTTCACTATGAAACCATTTATCCGGGCTGTGACCACTAAAGCATCGTTGTGCGGCTAGATCGTTCCCTCTAGATCGTCAGGCAATGGGCTCTCGAGTGAACTTTAATTTCTTCTCGGAGGGTTGCTCGCCCGGGCAACACTTTACCAAAACCACGGCCAATACCCCTATCCTCTTGGTCACCAGGGTACCCTTTGAAGCTGCATGAATGACCTCTATCACCCCCAATGGGGGTGGAAGGGGATTCCCCCGAGGTCGGGCACCCTGCCCGGTCTCTCGATTTCTTGGGTCCACCACAAACTCTTTCAAGTACCCCGCCTTTACCAACTGCTCTAAATGATCTTTTAATACTTTGCATTGTTCAGTGGTATGCCCCTTATCTCTATGGTATGTGCAATACAAATTCTGATTTCTTCTCGATGGGTCACCCCCCATCTTGTTCAGCCACTAAAAGTATGACTCATTCTTGATTCGGTCTTCGATCTTGTGCACTGGCTCCTTGAACGTCACGTTCACCTCCCCGGCTTGTGCGCCTGGTTCCTGGATCCTCAAATCCTTATGGGGCCTTGACTGAAAACCCCCTTGCCGAGACTGACCCGTGATCGGAGCCTTGCCTTTGTTCTGTTGCCGGTCATCCTCTCCAACCTTTTATACTCCTTGATACGCCTCATCAATTGCCTCATATCCTCGGGAGGCCTCCTTGTCAACGAGTCTCGCATTTCGGAATCCTTGAGCAACCCCAATCGAAAAGTGCTTGCTGCGATTTTTTCATTACCTCCACCGATCTCGTTGTATAGTTCCCAGTACCGTCTAGTGTAGCTGCGAAGGGTTTCCCCGGCTCCCATATTCATAGATAGTAGCGCATCCACTTGTTGCGGCACCTAGCTGTAGGTCATAAACTGGACGCCGAACTCTTGAATCAGCTCGACAAAGCTATGAATCGAGCCTTTTCTCAATCCATTAAACCACCTCAAAGCGGTGGGCCCGAGACTCAAAAGAAATACCTTACACATCAGCACGTCATTATGAGTGTGTAACGACATCATCTGAATATAATGGCTTACATGCTCTATCGGATCCGTTTTCCCATTATAAAAGTTAAATGGAGGCCGGGTAAATCTGCTCTGCATAGGAGCCCTTTCGATGTCCACCGAGAACGATGATCGAGCAGCTCTATGTAATGCTCGGCTCATAGCGTCCATGGCGGCATTCTGGGGTCGTCGCCCTTCTGGGGAAATTGAGTCCCGGTCGGCATACTCCCAAGATCGATCCCGATGTTGATGGGAACCGAATTGATGGGACCCATCTCCATAGTGACCTTCCACACTAACTGACCCCGTTGCACGCTCCTCGCGGTCCCTTCTCCGACGCCTACCTCTTGCTTCTAACTCCAAATCCCTTATCAACCTATGCAAGCATTTAAGTTCCTCGTCCTTCCTGTCAAAACGCTCATGCCCCGAAGTACCTGACAGTGTCCGGTGCATTTGAAACTACCCTTCTCCAAGGCCAGACTGTTCTTCCTCCTGTTCATGCTCCCTATCTTTGCGCCTCTTTTGCCTTCTTTCTCGCCAAGTAGATCCCCGAAAAGATCTTCCATAACCACTTTCGGCATAACTCCCTGACTGACTTTCAGACATTTTCCCCACGTGAGTCTCAGCAGAACCATAGCTACGTAGGAGATTCCCACAGATGGTGTCAATTGTGTGTACCCAAATTCTACTATGTGCACCGGGCTTAGAATTAGGCTTATAATCTACTTGTATAGTGGGCCTAGTATTTCCTACTAAGGGCAGTTCCACCTCAAATCACTCTATAGCTTCCCTTAATCCTAGTGAACACTCTTGCTCTCCTTTCTGTGTTACTCACTCCCTGGTTTCACTCATTTGCTTTCTCTCTTGCTCTCTTACTTTCTAACTTTTTCTCTCCAGAATTGCCAACCCCCTCCTTCTCGTTCTCTTCTCCTTTTTATAGCTTCAGGTTGGTGGACGCATCATGATTATTCCCGCAACTCACTCGTGTGGGTGGGGTCCAATCTAATTATTCCTGATGAAAATACGCTCTGATCGAAACAATGGTAATGGCATTGGAACTGACTCTAGCCTCCAAAAGACCGCTCGGCAGCGATATCCTTTAAGGCAATACCGGGCTATCGAGAACTTGGGTACCCCCGAGCAATCGCACTCCCGACCAAGTTAGAGTTGATCGGCAGGGGTTTGCTTTTGACATGCTTAAGACAGGATGGACTCATTGTGGTTTTTGGGCTCAGATTGGGCCTTAACGTGTGTCCGGATCAAGGCCATGGGTTCGATGGGAACGGGGTCATGTACTGTACCACAAGGCCAAGGCCCAAGGCCCAATGGGCCTGGGGCCCTACCCCATACAAATTCATATAGATGCGACATGTATGTTTGAAACAATTAACAATTACATTGATGCCATCTTGTATTTTGAATTACGTAATTGATAATTTTTTTGTAATTCTAATTTTACTTTTCCAATATAGATAAAGATAAATAATTTATGTAAGATGAAATATCAGTTTATGTAAATTGATATTTCACCAAAAATAAATTTAGTTGTCCAACATTAAAAGTTCAAAGAAAAAAAAAAAAGATAAAGAATTTATTTATAGTAAAATTTCTTGGTGGAAAATTATTTGGGATTTTGTTTTACTAATAAGAGGATATTCAGATTTTTTGGGAATCTTTTTACTTGATTTTGAAACGACGTCGCTGATGCTTTGGACTGCGAGGTTAATTGTTTCCCTTTCACACTTTCTCGCATTTTTTTTGTTTTGGTAATTTTGGGGTATTTGGTACATACACTTAAAAACATGTGTTTTGTTGTTTAAAAATATGTGTGAAAATACGTGTGAGTAAAAAATATGTAAAAATACGTATAATATTATTTAAAAACTAAAAATATGTGTTTAAGTTGCCATACTAAACGGGGCCTTCGTTTTCGCAATTCAATAGCTCTATGCTAATTGTTCAATCTGAAATACTTTTTCTTTGTTTATCTCGAATCTTGATTAACTTCGATTTTCGTTCCTTATATTTTTAAAAAATTACAATTTTGTCCTTGGAAAAATCTAAAGTTATCAATTTCATACTTATTCATGAACTAGCATTTTTGGTACCACTATTGTTCACAAAAGTGCTAAAACTACTTCCAATTTTTTTTTTTTATAAGACTACTTCCAATTTTATTACAAGAGAGTTACAAACTAATGTGACAGTGACAATGAACGTGATTGGTACATGTAATGAATCAATTTCTAAATTACTTGGTTAGTTCAGTGAACCTTCAGGTCAGTTTCTACCATCTGCTCTCCTGATAAAAGAAATGTTCTTTTTGTTTTGTTCACACAATGTTGGTGGACTAGTCATCCTCTTTGAGTTGAAGTGTTGACTTATGTTTTGTTTTATCTGGTCTTCTCTGGTAATGTATGCTTACATCCATGTAAGTTATTAAAAACTGTCACAAGGAGTAAAAGCTAGGCCTTCCTTTACTGTTATTTGTAGTGCTTAGAATATTCTTTCCATTATTAAGAAAGGGAAGTGTCTATTACACACAAAGTACACACAATTCTAATTTGCATTGAAATTGTGTTTTGAAGTCACAATTTCAGTTCAAAAAAAAATTTGTGTGGCGTGTGTGCAACGATGCGTGTACTAACAATCAGCCTTTGAGATAATGACGGAATAATGAACCAGACTTTCCTGAAAGGAAAGGGGAAAAGACTGAAAAGCAGAAAGTAATGTGAAACTTGATTGGTTGCATTAGAAAGCACTTCAGTCTTTTCCAATGGAGGAAAAACTAAAGGCAGAGCACTTACATGGAACTTTCATTTTATTGAAATCTATAAAATTCTTCTGGAATGAATATTATAGCCTTCCCTGAATGCCTAGTGAAGAAGACATTTCCTTGTACTGTCTCCGAGTGATTTTAGGATTGGGAAAACATTCAACACAACTGTCCTAGGGCATTTGCTTAATTTTGGACTACAACATGCTAATTGCTTTTTTTTTTTTCGAGTGAAACAAGAATCTAGAATAGTGTATCTTAGAGTTTGCACAAACACACTTCTAATCTGATTTTTCTGGAGTAAGAGGCTTCTGGTTGGAAGTTAGAATAGAATGCCCCTTAGATAATCTATCTAGTTGATATAATTTCTGCCGAAGACCTGTGTAAGGATTTATCTTGACCCCTGTAGTTCTCTTCTATCTCCATTAAAACAGTAGTTTCTTTTTGTTTAAGTCTGGCTTAAACCTGATTGTGCGCACGGAATTTTTCTCATAACCAACATTTATCATAGTTGCACTTTGATAGTCTGGCTTAAAATTTGAACATGAAGTGCTCATTATTTAAACTGTTAATAAGAAATAAATATTAAACATTGCACTTCATTCTATATATAAACTTAAATATCTTCCTTTACTTTATGAGCCACTATATTTATAGCCTAAAGCAGCATATGCTATTTATGCTACATTTTTGACATACTATCATTTTGGTTTACATTGTGTAAATCAACATGCTGAAAAAAGGTACAATCATTTAACACAGAAAGATGCATTGGAAATATAATTGATCTAATTAAACATAACAGTTGTCACATGGCAGCATTATTCTCGGTCATCCTCAGACCTACCCTTGCATACTTATTGCTTGATCTGAGAAAGCATGCACCTAACGTCCTTACTATTAGGCCTCTGCTTCGGGTCATCTAGTGTACAAAAGCAAGCAATCTTCAAAACTAAGAGCATTTGCTCCTCAAATCCATTTCCCATGAGCCTTGAATCAATTGCTTGTCTAGGATTATCTGATGTCATCACATTCCTCAACCATTTCACCAAGCTCATCTCCTGTGTCTCTTGGAAAAACTGATCAGATGGGAGCTTTCCCATCACCAAAACCCCTAGCAACACCCCAAAACTGTAGATATCACACTTGTCTGTGAACTTCAGAGTTTGGTGGTATTCTGGTGATATATAACCCACAGTTCCTGCCACATTGGAAGTTGTGATATGCGTATTAGCATCAGGCATTGCTTTGGCAAGCCCAAAATCGGCAATTCGAGCTTCCATGTCATCGTCCAAAAGTACATTTGCAGGCTTGAGATCTCGATGAATTATACGTGGGCTGTGGTTGAAGTGAAGATATTCAAGCCCTGCTGCCACTCCTAGTGCAATCTTGTGACGAGCAAACCAGTCCAACTCTCTAGTCCCGTTTGAAACATCATTCAAAATGTCTTGTAAACTACCATTCTTCATGAACTCATACACGAGGTAATGGCAATCAGGCCGACTCACATGGGCTAATAGAGGAAGAAGATTGCGGTGCCTAATTTGACCCACAGTATTAATCTCAGATCGAATTTGGCGCATTTTCTTGTTCAGAAGCTTACTATCTTCCTCAGTCAATTCTGCTGCATCCTTTGGAGGCTGAACTATCTTCTTTATGGCAATCAATTTCCCATTGCTATTTGGAAGTTCAGCCTTGTAAACTTCTCCACACCCACCTCTTCCTATGAGTTCCAATGAAGATAGGCCATCTTCTTTCTCCAAGAAAGCTAGGTCCTCTGCTTTTTTGATCAAAGGACTAAAGATTGCTGGACCTGCGTCTTTCACTCTACCCCTTACAACAGCCAAGAGCAGCTTAAATATCAAAGAAAATATGAACCCTGATATACTTCCGGCTAATGCTCCAGCCAGGAATCCAAGTATCCAACCAGCTAGCTTCCTTTTGTTGTTTTTGTGTTTGTGCGGTGATTCCGACGGAGAAGGAGCTGGAGCAGCTGAAATGGGAGCTTTATGACTTGAATTTGATGCTTTTCCAGAATCATTGCTGCTTTTAGTTAAATTCTCGGCCAAAATGTATCGTTTGGGAACATCAGATTCTGAGTATTCACCCCGGTTTATCATTGGCATTGAACCTTCAAGGAATTCATTTCCTGAGATGTTAAAAAACCGGAGATTACGAAAAGAACGAATAGAAGCAGGAATTTTCCCAGTAAAGAGATTGTCTGCAAGAGACAGATTTTCCAAGTTGGGAAAATATTTCAAGAAACTCAAGTCCCCAGAGAATTTGTTGGAAGCAAGGTCAAGAACTCGAAGGCGAATAAGTGAGGATAATTCAGATGGAATATCCCCAGAAAGCTTATTGTTTTGGAGGCTGAGAATTTCAAGTTTCCGGCAGTCAACTATCTGGGATGGTACTTGGTCAACTAGCTGGTTTTCAGACACAGAGAGCTCTTTGAGCTCCGAAAGCCGTCCGATTGATGGGGACAGAAACCCGGCGAGCTTTTGGGACTTAAAGACGAGTCTAGTCACTCTGAGCTCATAGGTGTGGTTGTCTGAGAGTCTCCTCTCACAAATGACACCAGGGGAGTTGCATGGTTTGGTAGAGAGGTAATGTTGACAGTTAAGACCCAAGTCTTTTTGGATTATGGAGAGGGCTTTGAGATCAGAACGGTTCAGAATCAATCTTGCTTGAATGATGAGGAAGAAGGAGAAGAAAGTGAAGAGGGAGAGGTGGGTTTTGCTTGGAGAGGCTGCCATTTCCGGCAGAGCTGTGTTTTGTGTTACAGGGAGATTTGAATTGGTCACTCGCTTGTAGTTTTTTTTTTTTTTTTAACTTTTATAAGCGCCTACCGTGTGGAAAAAATTGGATGTGGAGCCCATGAAGATGGACTTTGGTTTCCATTTTTAAGTGCTGACTAGGATTTGATTGTTTTTATTTTTGATAAAACTAGGATTTGATTATTGGTTTGGTTGGAATCATACTTTTTTGTTCTTTTTGGTTGGTTTAAAATTTAATTTACTTCGATAGAAAGTATAATAATTCTTTAATTGGTGAAATTTATTGATAGAGTCAAATTTTGATATTTTTGTTAACATCATATTGTGTTAAAAAATTTATTTGTTACAAATTTTTTCTTTACGTTATTTGGAAATAAATAACTCTGAGTGAGTGGGCTTTGCTCGGGCTCCTCTTATATATTTATATATATATATATATAAGAGGGCCAAAACAATTAAACAATAAAATATAAATTAATCATTTAGTAATTGCTTTATTCAATATTACAATAATGTTTCTTTATAAATGTAAAATTAGATTTTATGAAAAAAAAATAATGATATTCTTCGTTTGTTTTGAAATGGAGAGTCTAATTTATAGTAAAGATTTAGTAGCTTACAAATTTTAGAGTAAATATAATAACATGTCATTCAAAAATAATTATTATCCTCTTTTTTTACGTAATAAAATTTTGAACAACGTGACATTATTTACCTCTTTGAATTCATGAAAGTTAAATTTCAATATGCTTTCTTCATATTGAAAGAAACGGATAGGATCTTGATCCATTTTTACTATCTAGCAAGTGATAGGAGATTAGAAGATGATCATGTTGTCCAAGGAACTCAAGTATGCTGCCTCAAATGAGATCAATTAAACTTCATAGTTATACCATATAAGATTAAGTTTATTCGTTTTTTTTCTTTCAATTAAAATAACCAATATTGTCGGTTTCAAAGCAAATGACTGATTTTTAAATTATGTAGTATTCGAATTTTCTCAATTTTGACATAAATTTTAATAAAGTGATATAAACACACTTTTTTATATTCACAAAAAATAAATTTTAATTAGGAAATGGTCCATTTCTATTAATCACCAAAAAAAAAAAAAAAAAAAAAACCAAAAAAAAAAAAAAAGTGCCTTGTACTCATTGTCTCATTGTTTTAATCAATCATAGTATTTTTTTTTTTTACTCGCACTAAGAGAAGAATACGTAAATTGAAAATACTTCTCAGAAAAGCTTTTTAGAAAAGTCTCAAGTAAGCTTTTCAATTTACTCGTATGAAGAGAAGAATATGTTCAATGAAAATACGTATACTTCTCTAGTTAAATTCGAAGAGAAGAGAAAAATACGTAAATTGAAGCCATGTGTTTTATTTTCAATTTACGTATACTTGGCTTTGTACGAGTAAGATTTCTCAAAATAGCTTTTATATATATAAATCATAGTATTTCATTTAAGCTTTCTTTGTTTACCATTTTTCTGAGGGGTCTAAGACCATCCAGCACGCCCAATATTTTAAATTAATGACTCTCTCATCGAAGAATAAAGAATGAAAATTTTCTTTTTGTTAATTGGGTGAATTAACAAAATGAAATGAAGCTGCTGAGAAGTCTCTAGTCAAGACTCGGGGGTTTACCGCAAGTCAAGTCAACAAAAACTAAGACTAGGCTTTAGGCCATTGTGGGCCGTTGGATCATATAATAATTTACGTCTTGATAGCGACATAAAGTGAGAGACTTCCACCAGCCAATCACTAGGTTGCTAATTTTCTACAATTTCGGACGACTTATATATGGGGTATGTTTTTTAACACTAATGAATATATTAGTTTCATTTTAATACACTAATGCATGTTAGTTCCGAATCCACAATATGTGGCATGAATCAAGAGTTTTTT
>JARYZH020001507.1:0-27265 GCA_030021035.2 Notholithocarpus densiflorus | reverse complement strand
ATAAATAATACAAGAAAGACACCTAAGAACCAACAGGTTTGTAGGTAACAATTTCATTATGATCTGGTGACATTTCTTGATTACATGAATTAGAGGAATTTTCCCTATAATGTATTTAGTTTGAATTTAGTTTTAGTAGAAAACCTCATAGATTAAGGATCTATTTTTCATATTATGTGCCAATTTATATTTTTGGTTTTCTGTATGATGCGTATACCTGGTAAGGATCTATTTTTGGATACTTTTAGTTCAATTAAAATTTGGAGGTTAAATTGTGATATTATTGCATCACTATGGCATTATTTTTTCTATTGTTGTAGCATGAAATTCTAGAAGTTTTTATAGCTAATTGATATATAAAAATAAATAATACAAGAAAGACACCTAAGAACCAACAGGTTTGTAGGTAACAATTTCATTATGATCTGGTGACATTTCTTGATTACATGAATTAGAGGAATTTTCCCTATAATGTATTTAGTTTGAATTTAGTTTTAGTAGAAAACCTCATAGATTAAGGATCTATTTTTCATATTATGTGCCAATTTATATTTTTGGTTTTCTGTATGATGCGTATACCTAGTAAGGATCTATTTTTGGATACTTTTAGTTCAATTAAAATTTGGAAGTTAAATTGTGATATTATTTCATTACTATGACATTATTTTTTCTATTGTTGTATCATGAAATTCTAAAAGTTTTTATAGCTAATTGATATATAAAACATAAATAATACAAGAAAGACACCTAAGAACCAACAGGTTTGTAGGTAACAATTTCATTATGATCTGGTGACATTTCTTGATTACATGAATTAGAGGAATTTTCCCTATAATGTATTTAGTTTGAATTTAGTTTTAGTAGAAAACCTCATAGATTAAGGATCTATTTTTCATATTATGTGCCAATTTATATTTTTGGTTTTCTGTATGATGCGTATACCTGGTAAGGATCTATTTTTGGATACTTTTAGTTCAATTAAAATTTGGGGGTTAAATTGTGATATTATTGCATCACTATGACATTATTTTTTCTATTGTTGTAGCATGAAATTCTAGAAGTTTTTATAGCTAATTGATATATAAAAATAAATAATACAAGAAAGACACCTAAGAACCAACAGGTTTGTAGGTAACAATTTCATTATGATCTAGTGACATTTCTTGATTGCATGAATTAGAGGAATTTTCCCCATAATGTATTTAGTTTGAATTTAGTTTTAGTAGAAAACCTCATAGATTAAGTGTGACTAACAATAATAGTATTTATGAAATCAATGGGTCATAAATAATTTCTTACAAAACTTATCAAAATGCACTGTGCATCGCGTGGAATATCGGCTAGTTTTTAGAAATAGCCGGTCAAAGCTGTGAATTCTCAGTTTGATATAGCAGCAGCAGATTCCAAAGGAGACCGATCCTTTATTAATGCTTCCCAGTCAAGTTGCCTCAGCATTTTAAACCTCTCATTCAATGTCACAAACCCAGCTTCTGGAGCAACAACACCACAGGTTTCAGCTCTATGGAGTAAAAGCACGCTAGCACCCATATCTGGGCCATGGAGTTTTCCTGTTAGCAACACTCTTAGAGGCATGAAGAGTGATTTCCCCTGTGATAAGGATGAAAGTAGACAGATTTTCAGTTCATGGCCAGATACTGTTAAGCGAAATAAATATATCACTCTCCAATTAAAGACCACCTTGCGCTTTAGCGATTTGCCAAAGTTCTTCACCCACTTCTGCCAGCCAGCGTGCCCTTCTTCAAGAGCACCCAGGAGTTCACCACTGTCATAGGCAGCTATGAGGTCGCCTGAAAATTCAGAAAGCTTATCTTCTAAGACAGGTTTAGCTTCAGGACTGCAGAGAGCAAAAGAATTTGTAATTAGATGTGGTTGTGTTCTTAGGGGCCAAACTATTCTGAAGCATTTTTTTTTATTACAGTTAACATTCTCCCAAACGGTACTTATAGCAATAATTAAGTGAAATAAAATCCAGTAGAAAAGCATATTTATAGATGACACAATGTGTATTCAACTAAGAAAATAAGAAAGAGTTTATCAGGCCGAAAAAATGATGACATATGACAACATAAAACAACAGAATTTAGTGCAAGGTATATAACTTGTTTAAAGTGTCAGGTAAAGGATAAGATAGCAAGTTTGAGAGTGCTTTGTCTGCATCTGTTACCAAGTCAATCCCATCCTTGAGCAGCTGAACCGCTTCCTATTATACAAAATTATGTTTCAACTACACTGTTAAATTACCGATTGTTCCAAAAGTTTAAGCTATCAGGAAATGGTGAATTTAATCACTTAATCATAATTCTAACACTCTCCCTCACTTGTGGGCCTAAACTTCCCCTTAATAAGTGAGGGCCCAACAAGTGAGAATTTAACATTTTAAATAGGAGATAGAGTGAAGATAGAGATCGAACTCAGGACCTCCTGCTCTGATACCATGTTAAATTACCGATTGTCCCAAAAGCTTAAGCTATCAGGAAATGGTGAATTCAATCACTTAATCATAATTCTAACATACACAACATGCTTGCTTTGCTTGATTATAGGATATTAAAACATCATAAAACCAAAATGAAATAAATTATCTACAGTAACCTGTCTTTCTGCAGCAGACCACATAATCCCATACTTAATTTAAATAACAGTATAATCCACAACAATGCCAAGGATTACAAGATCACCTTAAATCTAAACAGAAAAAAGAAATTCTCTAACTTGAAGTTTATAATTATAAATCAATGCAATCAAAAGATTTTTATACTAAAAAGTCTTACTAGGATAAATGTCCCCTCCGACTCTGTGAGGATACCAGTGCTTTTCCAGCGCTCACCAACAAGCTTGGTCAACTCCTCTGATGGTAGTGCTCCTATATGCTGACCATTCATCCACCTTTAATTTGAACACATATGAGAACCTATTAGGCAGCTACTACACACAATAATAACTTGCACACTATTAGACAGTTAACCTCCAATACATCCACAATTTAGAAATAGTCTTGCTCATTCAAAAATATAATAAACCATCTTTTGTTTTTAGTGACAGGCAGCCCAAATTATCGAGAAACGATCAAAATCAAATCGTGGAAATAAAAATTTGAAATTTGGAATATTACACAACATATGCAACCATCAGAAAATGTAAACAAACATGCCATTGCATAACTTTTTTTTTTTTTTTTTTTATAAATCCATTGCATAACATTTTTTAAACTCTACATCTTCAAGTCAAAGGGACTGCTTGCTGGGCGTTACAAACAAATAGGTTTTCTCAGCATATGATAACTGAAAAGCCATATTTACCTTAACTTAGTAGAATCAAAAATAGCACCACCTTTGTTGATGTGACCAATTGAGAATTTTTCAACTGTAAATTGCAAAAAGATATTCAGGTAAGAAATTGATCAAAAGAAAAATAAATGCACACGCAAAAATTTTAGATTTTTTTTATCCACATGAGCCCATCAGCATGGTTCTAGAGAGAGAGAGAGAGAGGATTCAAAATCACTAACCAAGTTGCTCAAGGGTGAAAAATTCATTTTCAGTGCCATCTCCCCAACCTAAAAGTGCCAAGTAGTTCACCATTGCTTGGGGTAGATACCCCATCTCCCTGAACTGTTAGATGGTAGTAAAGCTGGAAATGTTTATCCCTATAAAAATATAGGCTAACAAGAAAAGGCTAATGACCAAAAAGGAGAGCACAAGAACAACTCATACCCCAACTTCTCCATGAAGTACAAATTCAAGTAATAAAGATTAATTACCTGACCCACAGAAGTTGCACCATGCCGTTTTGACAGCTTACTTCGATCAGGTGCAAGAATTAAGGAAACATGTGCAAAAGAAGGCATTGAGAATCCCAGAGCCTGTAGTAGAATAATGTATAGAGACCACAATCAGTATCTCTCTGTTGTTAAAAAAACAAAATACCCAAAAGCAAGGAAAAGCAGGAAAAAGGTTCAGATTTTTAACAGTACCTTATATATCAGTGCTTGCCTTAAAGTATTTGGTAAATGTTCCTCTGCCCTGAAAATGCAAGTTTTGATAGAATATGATGTCTTAACATAACATGGACCACGACCAGGGTAAAGAAAAATTAAAAATTAGAGATGGTAAACTTGCTACGTTTACAGACAGGTAAATAGCAAATTTCCCTTAATTTTAAGGAGGTTGGACGTAATACCTTATAACATGTGATATAGCCATGGTAGCATCATCAACTGTGACACAAAAATTGTAAACAGGTTGCCCATTGCTCCTCATAATTACAAAATCTCCAAGTGTGTCCAGGTTCCAACTAACCTTCATTTCACTATCAAACAAAGTTAACATCCTACACAACTTGATTTAACATTATGTTACTAGATACATCCACTAGATTATTTACTTAAAGTTGATGGCTGGCAGGGCAAAAGCAATCTGATAATTTGAAAAGCCCCAAAGAAAATGGAAAATGAAAAAGAAACAAAAAAAATTGTAATATAAGAAGACTACAGGGAGCCCAAAAAATGTAAAGAATTAACTTTGCCTCGAACAAGGTCATTAATTTTCAAACTCCCATCCTTTGGCACACGAAACCGATATGTATAAGGGGTTCCCTTTGCCAGCTCCTCTTGTACTTCTTCATCAGTAGCAGTTGCCCACTTCCCAGTGTATACAGGAGGCAGCTGCTTTAGTTTTGCAATCTCCTTCATTTTTTCCAGTTCCTGAAGAAAATAATGATAAGATCCTATAAGTAGAAAATACATTTTCACAAAACCCCCTAAACTATGACCAGAAAGATAAGTTGAGATAGAAGATGGAAACTACTAAAAACCGAAAAAGCATGCATTCTAGAACGCAAAAAGATTGTGCTAATAAGGCTTGTAGTCCAAATAAATGACTACCTGACAATTAAAACCAAAAGGTACTAGTTTTGCTGAAACAGCGTAATGAAGGGGGAAAAAAAGATTTATGCTCTCAACCAATGTGAGTGCAGGAGAGAGAGAGCTAAGAATGACAATCAAGATTTTAGCCATGCTATACATTATAGAAAATATGAGTAACTTATCAACAGTAAGTCTTTATTAATGATTGTGGGGTAACGAATTGGTACACAGGGCCCAATAAGTCCACTGCAATATGTATTTGTAGAGAGTGGGCTTAAGAATTAGATTCGAATAGTGAGGGCTTCGTTTTTCCTCCTCTCAAAGACAAACTAAGAAACAGTTTTAGAAGGCCCAAAGCACACCAGAATATCTTGGAATAATTCTATTTTATATAGGTCCGAGGAGGAACCTTTTATCGTGTTGTTCATGTTACAAATATTCCTTTTTCCTTCTGTTTTTCTCTCTCTTCTCTTTCTAAAAAATCCGTCCCCCTCTCAATGGAGGAGGAATGGCATTATATAATCATATTCTAATCATCCTATCCTTACACTTGTCATTCATCTAAGGTGCCCCTTGATACTTCTCCCACCAGATCTTTTCTTTGGCCTCCCTGTGAGAGGTCATAGTCTTGGTAGCACTGTTCAGAGGTCTTCTCCACATAAATGCGGCCAGAAAAGTAGTTGCAGGGTATTTAATGTGGTGGTAGCAGCTTTTCTACAGATATTTTCGGGGATCTTTTCCTTCCCAGTAAGCTCACCAAGTTTATCTCTATCATAGGGGATTTCAGGAAGATTACTTTGGCCACTGGGATTCTTCCTTGAACTGAAAGCCTTATATCCGAGGACTATACTCTCCTCGGACGGAATCGCCGGACCTATGTGCGAATCTTTCGAAAGTAGAATGCTTTGATAGCTGCCACATTGCTCGGCCCATGAGACCTCCTCGGACCAAGCCCACGGCCCAAGATGTGTGAACCTTGGTTATTTGTCCCCACAATGATGATTACAAGTTCATTTTTTCATCAAAAACAACTTTTTCATTACTCCAATGTCATAACTCATAAGTAATACCAACACAAGCTTCAAGTTTAATGCCAATTACCTCGTAGGAACAAAAGCAACGATAAACATAACCAGAGTCTAAAAGTTTCTCAGCATGTTGCTTGTACAGAAAGTTTCTTTCAGATTGTCGGTATGGACCATAGTCTCCACCAACACCAGGACCTTCAAAGTATAAACACAGTATTACTAAGAGTTTATATCTTAATCAATTCATTCACTTTTTTGCTCAGAAGTATAAGGACATCAAATGAAAACACAGATAGAATTGTATAAAAACCAAATGAAAACAAGCAATGCTAATTATGAGTAGAGAATTATCGCTCCAACTCCATCTCAGTATCCAACTGTCTATCATAGCCAAGAATGTGTGCAAGATAAACAAATAAATACAATTAAGTCTTGTGAAACAAAAAAAAAAAAAAAAAATCACCTTTTTTCACAATTGTTAAGGTGACAAGTTGTGATTGGTGTATAATAAAAATGGTGTCAGCATCTTAGCAGGGGCACATGGTAACTTGACACCTCAACAAGTTGCAAAACTTTTTGTGTTTTTAGCCGCAACAACAACTACAGCTTATTAGTCTCAGAATTTCAGGGCCATCTAATGTATTATGACATTCATAATAGAGTGACTAAATTTTATAATTACCGCTACTCTACTGCAACCCTCAGACCCTAAACAAAATATATGACACTATGCACAGACACGGGCGAAGTATTTATCTTTCTAGCATTGCTTAAAAACTATAATGAAAAATAGAATAGAAATGAATGATTAGTAATAAAAGTAACATAGATGGAACAAGCAAATAAGAGTAAGGTTAACAAATTGATTGTATTGCTGCTGCACAGTATAAGTAGCAAAGAATTGGGAATGCTTAACGGTTAACAGTAAATGAGAAGAGAAGGGCAAAGGGAAAAGGGGGTACGTACCTTCATCCCAGTGAAGACCGAGCCAAGAGAGATCTCGCAAGAGGGCATCCTCAGATTGTTTAGTGGATCTCTCCAAGTCAGTGTCTTCAATTCTCAACACAAATTTGCCACCTTTGGACCTTGCGAACAAGTAATTGAAGAGCGCAGTTCGAGCTCCACCCACGTGGAGGTTCCCTGTTGGCGAAGGAGCAAAACGCACACGGACTACTTGTTCTTTATCCTCTGCCGAGATTGAGAAACTCCTGCTGCCACTGCTACTGCCAAAGCGTTTGTGAAAAAAAAAGAGACAGGATTGACGGAAAATGGAAGGAGCAGCAGAAGCAACCTCAGGAATTATGCTAATCCTCATCCTCATCCTCATCCAGGACGGCGTTGTTCTTATGAAGGTCGTCGTTGCCATTGTTCTCAATCTCAAACCCAAATTTAAATCTGAATCTTCTGTGATCCTATCTTTGAATCTTTCCTATGTGTTTTTGCCATTAGCTTCACCCAACAGCACTTTATCTTGATTATTCTTATGTTTTTGCCCCCCAAATCCAAAGTGAGCGAGGGAGCACCTGTAAAAAAAAAAGAAAAAAAAAAGAAAAATTCCTTTGGGCCCTTTTTGTTGCTGCTTGGTAATTAAACACGAGTAATTATGCATTACTCATTATGGACCATTTCATTTATTTATCATTTTAGTAAAAGACTTCCATCTATTTAAAATTGATAAGTTAGTATTTAATTTTTATTTAAAACTTCACAATTTTAAATAAGTGAGAGTCTTTTATTGAAATGGTGGACCACATCACTTGTCCACCCTGAGCACCTTATAATTTCTCATTGAACACCCACTAAACACACCACATCTCCCTTGGACTGACGTGATATCTAAGCTTTAGCTCATTGGCTTTAGTAATACACCTCTGTGTTGTGTACATTATGTATAGTGGCTCTCTTTTTTCTTTTAACAGTTCTGTACAAGATATTATTAGAAAAAAGAATTGTTCAAATGGATGTGTAAAGTTAATCAGTTAATATATTTAATATTATCAAAAAAATTAGAATAACAAATCAATAAATAAAAAAAGTGGTAGCGTGGCTCATGATTCGGTCCACTTTGGTCAAGTTTTTTCTAGTTCAGTCCATCTTGGTCTATTTGGTCTAATTCAGTTCATTCGGTCCACTTTGGTCCATTTAGATTTAATTTGGTCTGATTCAGTTCACTTCGGTCTATTTAGGTATTTTCAGTCCACTTCCATCCATTTTGGTCCGTCTACATCTATTCGGTCTAATCGGTCTACTTTGGTCCATTTCCATCAAATTCAGTTCATTTGGTTCACCTCGGTCCATAGCGGTCCACTTCAGTTCATTTCGGTCCATTTTGATCCAATTTGGTCTTCTTTGGTATATTTAGTCCAATCCGATTCACTTTAGTCTATTTTGGTCCTTTACGATGAAGAAAATTTATCAACCAGCTAAGACATGGGACATGATCGGTGAATTTATCAACAATTCCATCAAATTAGCACTTATCCTATCATCCAATAGAGGAAGCAATAAACATAGATGACTAGAGTTTTAAGAAAAACTTTTGGACAATGTACAACAAGTTATAGCTAATTCTCATCAATAATCTTAACAAAAGCAAGATAGATATCCAAATAAAAGCTAAATGTATCACAAGTTGGGCTTGGGCCACATTTTATGTCTACACATGCTCTTTAATTGGACTCAAACTCAAAAGACATGCATCTCTTACAACATGTACCTAAAGTTCATATCTTTTCTAATACAGGAATTTGCTATTAAACATGGTGACCTTAACACATTCTAATTAACCTCAAATTTGCACAAATATGTCACAAACATGGTGACCTTGACACGTATCATTTTTTTAAGACAGATTTCACTTTTTTATTGGGCTTAGAAACACCAACTAGGTGAAACATCATATACCTTCTCGTCAAAAGAGAGAAAAAGGCTCTGAACAAAGTTTGAACTCGTTGCTACGCTCTCCAATCTGCCACTCCACCACCATGATTTCTCCTTTCGTAGCTAAGCCAAAACCAAACCTGACTCGAGTTGGTAGCTGAGACTATCGTCATTGTGAAATGGGTAAATCAACATCCTTTTTTTTTTTTATGCAATCGTTTGATTATTAGAGTAAGCCTTCCATTTCGTGCTTTTACTTCTTGTTATTGTTCTACTATTAGAGAAAATGCGAAAACCCCATATCAGATTCAGAATCAGTTGTTGAAATCTGTGAGAGATCACTACAAATCTGGAACCTTTAAGAATCTTGATCATGCCTTAGGTCTGTTTGATACAATGCTTCACATGCACCTTTTGCCTTCCATTGTCGATTTTACTCAATTGTTGGGTGCGGTTGCAAGAATGAAGCATTACTCTGTAGTCATTATTCTAATTCAACGAATGGAATCATTCGGAATCTCGCCCAATGTTTATACTCTCACTGTTTTGATTAATTGTTACTACCATTTGAACTGGGTCGATTTTGGATTCTCTATCTTAGCAACAATTTTGAAACTTGGCTATCAGCTAGACTGTACAACTCTAACCACTCTCGTCAAAGGCCTTTGTCTTCAAGGTAATATTTCTAGAGCTGTGAGTTTGGTAGAGGAAATGGAGATGAAAGCGTATGAGCCTAATGTGATTACTTATGGAACAATAGTAAACGGTCTGTGTAAGATTGGCCAGACTGGTGTGGCTATTAGGTTGCTTAAGAAGCTTGAAAAAGGGAATTTTGAACAAAATGTGGTGCTCTATAGCACGGTCATTGACAGTTTATGTAAGGATAGATTGGTAACTGAGGCTTTGAACCTTTTATCTAAAATGACAAGTAAAGGCATTCAACCAAACATTGTCACTTACTGCTAGCTCGCGAAGAAAAGCCTAGGAAGAGGGAAAGACAGGAGGAATCCCGACAGGATAGGGGCGAAAGATATTAAGGACAGGAGGTAGAAGGGAGGATAGGCGTTCTAAGCCTCCCACCGGAAGGTTCGCAAGCTTCACGCCGCTGAACACCCTGATTGATTAAGTCCTGTTGCAAATCAAGGATGAAGGAGCACTGACATTCCCTGCCAAGTTGAAGGGAGACCCTAGCAAGAGGTCCAGAGACAAATACTGTCATTTCCACCGCGACCACGGTCATGACACATCTGACTTCTATGACTTAAAACAGCAGATAGAAGCTTTTATCAAGGAAGGGAAGTTGCAAAGGTTCGTCGGTAAGGAAAGGACGGACTAGCCCCAAGAAACACCTGCACAGAGAGAAAACGAGCATCCCAAACCCTTATTAGGAGACATAAGGATGATCGTAGAAGGAACCACGGCATTTGGCTCGTCCAAGAAGGCACGAAAAACCTATCTACGGATGGTCCAGAATGTCCAGTTGATAGGATTCGTCTCGAAGATGGCACAGATCGACAACCCTGTCATTGGTTTTACAGAGGAAGATGCCAGGCGCCTCCACCACCCTCACGACGATGCGCTTGTGGTTAGCATTTGGGTCGGGGACTACAACACCCACCGAGTCCTGGTGGATAATGGGAGCTTTGCCAACATCCTTTACTACCCAGCATTTCAGCAGATAAGGATTGATAGGGAACGGCTGATTCTAGTTAAGGCGCCGCTTATCGGATTCGGAGGAACAAGGGTACACCCACTAGGAGCAGTCACTTTGTTCGTAACAGTCGGAGATTATCCACAACAGATCACCAGGGATGTCATGTTCCTGGTTGTCGATTGTTCATCCGCTTACAATGCCATATTGGGTCGTCCAACCCTTAACTCATGGAAGGCCGTAACCTCGACTTACCAGTTAATGATAAAGTTCCCAACCAAGTATGGAGTGGGAGAAGTACGGGGAGATCAAGTGGCGGCGCGCGAGTGCTACATCGCCATGTTGAAGATGGATGACCACTTGCAGACTATGTTTATGGAGGAACAGCGGACGGTGGTGAAACCAAGAGAAGGATTGGAAGAAGTAATCTTAGACGATGCCAAGCCTGAATGAACGACCAGGGTCGGAACTCTGGTTAGCCCACCGATCCGTCAGGCACTCACCACGTTTCTGAGGGAGAAATAAGACGTATTTGCCTGGAGTCATGAGGACATGCCCGGAATCGATCCTTCAATTATAGTCCACAAGTTGAATGTATCACCTTCCTTCTCTCCAGTTCGTCAAAAGAAGCGGGTGTTCGCGCAGGAACGGGACAAGACCATAGCCGAAGAAGTTCGTAAGTTATAGGAAGCAAACTTCATTCGAGAAGTATACTACCCCAACTGGTTGGCCAATGTAGTGATGGTTAAGAAGGCCAATGGAAAGTGGAGGATGTGCGTAGACTTCACGGACCTAAACAGGGCATGCCCCAAGCATAGCTACCCACTTCCGCGGATTGACGTCTTGGTGGATTTGACTGCAAGACACCAATTGTTGAGCTTCATGGACGCATTCTCTAGGTACAACCAAATCAAGTTGGACAAGGCCGACCAAGAGAAGACTTCGTTCGTCACCAGCCAGGGTCTCTTCTGCTATAATGTGATGTCATTCGGACTCAAGAATGTGGGCGCCACGTATCAAAGACTGATGAACAAAATGTTCGCACATCAGATTGGGAGGAATGTGTAAGTTTACGTGAACGACATGCTGGTAAAAAGCCTGCAGGAGGACAATCATTTGAACGACCTCCAAGAGACCTTCGATACCCTTCGGTCTTATAACATGAAGCTAAATCCAAGCAAGTGTGCGTTCGGGGTGACGGCAGGGAAATTCCTGGGGTTCATGGTGTCCCAAAGAGGCATCGAGGTCAACCCAAACAAGATACGAGGAATAATGGAGATGACGTCGCTAACAAGAATCAAGGAAGTACAGAGCCTGAATGGCAGGATTGCTGCACTGAACAGATTTGTCTCAAGAGCAACAGATAAGTGCCTACCTTTCTTCCGTACATTAAAGAAATCGTTTGAATGGATGGCTGAGTGTCAACAAGCGTTCGAAGACCTGAAAGCATACCTCTCCTCCCCTCCATTGTTGAGTCCCTCCAAACCCGGGGAGGAATTATTCCTCTATCTGGCCGTCTCCCTAGTAGCTATCAGTGCAGCCTTAGTCAGGGAAGAAGACAGGGTACAGAAGCCTGTATACTACACTAGCAGGGCACTCAGAGGCGCAGAGGAAAGGTACCCACTGATGGAGAAGCTCGCTTTCACATTAATGACTGCCGCTCGTAAACTCAAGCCATACTTCCAGGCACATATTGTGATCGTCCTAATAGATAAGCCCTTTCGAAGAGCAATGAGCAGCCCTGAAGCCGCTGGATGGATGGCGCTATGGGCAATTGAGTTGAGCGAATTCGACATACAATACTGACCACGTACGGCTATAAAGGGACAAATCATTGCTGATTTCATCACAGAATTTACTCTCGCGGAAGACCAGGGGGCAGAAGAGAGCCCCCAATGGAGCATCCACATGGACGGAGCTTCCAACAGATAAGTAGGCGGAGCCAGTGTGGTACTCTACAGCCCGGAAGGGGAAAAGGTCGAATGCATGATCCGTCTTGACTTCCCTACGACCAATAACGAGGCAGAGTACGAAACTTTGATAGCAGGGCTAGATCTCGCTCAGGCGGCAGGAGCTGAAAGTATGGTCGTATACTATGATTCCCAAGTAGTAATCAGCCAGGTTAACGGCGACTATGAGTGCAAGAACGAATGGATGAAGAAGTACCTTGAGCAAGTAAAGGATCTAGTTAACAACCTCCAAGTGAAGTTTGTTCAGATACCAAGGGAGGATAACGAGCACGCCGACTGTCTTGCTAAAGCCGCCTCAGCAGAACACATGCTCATCCCTAGTCAGGTACTATCCTTCGTTCAAATCTCACCAGTAATAAACGGCATCAGTGTGCAGGAAAAAGGTCCTAGGAGTTACTGGACAACACCAATAATCTCTTAGCTAAAGGACAGCGAGTTGCTTGACGGTAAGGAAGCTGCAAGGAAGTTGAAGGTTCAAGCAGCACGCTTTGTTCTGATTAAAGGCATCCTATACAAAAGGGGTTTCTCTCGACTGTATCTGAGGTGTCTCATCCTAGAGGAGGCAGACTATGTAATGTGAGAAGTCCATGAAGGAGTTTGCGGGAACTATTCCAGCTCACGATCGTTAGTGCACAAACTCATCTGGGCGGGATACTATTGCCCTACCATGCAGAAGGATGTCACTGCTTATGTTAAAGTGTGTTACAAGTGCCAGAGGTTTGCCAACCTCATCCGACAGCCGTCAGAAGAACTCACTCCGATGACCGTCCCATGGGTCCATTCCCAACCGCAATTCGATAGTTAAAGTTCCTAGTGGTTGGTATAGACTACTTCACCAAGTGGGTGGAAGCAGAAGCACTGGCCACAATCACGGAGAAAATTGTGCGAAGCTTCGTATGGAGGAACATCGTCTGCAGGTACGATATACCCAGAGTGATGGTCTCAGACAACGGGAAGCAGTTTGACAACGACGCATTCAGAGACTTTGCTCACAACTTGGGATCAAGAATCACTACTCATTTCCTGCCCACCCTTAGGCCAATGGACAAGTTGAGGTCACGAACCGATCCTTGCTCAGGATCATCAAGACTTGGCTCGAGGGGGCAAAGGGTATATGGCCGGAGGAACTGCCAAGCGTCTTATGGGCATACATGATGACAATAAGGACACCTATAAGAGAAACACCGTTTCGACTAGCATATGGAAGCGATGCGGTGATTCCAGCTGAAGTAGGGCTCATCAGCTATCGAGTAGGAAACCATGACGAGGGAAGAAATGACGAAACACTACACCTGCAGCTTGATTTGGTGGATGAGGTCAGAGCAACAGCTGAGCAAAGGTTAGCACGATACCAAGACCTCATGGCCAAGCACTACAACTCTAGGGTCAGACATAGGGACTTCCAGGTTGGAGATCTTGTCTTAAGAAAGGTGATGGGCACCATAAAAGATGCCTCCCAGGGGAAGCTAGGACCTAACTGGGAAGGACCATACAGAGTTGCATCATGGCATAGGAAGGGAACCTACCACCTAGAGACACTGGACAGGCAAAAGTTGCATCACCCATTGAACGTAGAGCACCTAAAGAAGTACTACCAGTAGATAGTGGCAAAGGCGACGACACTCCTCATTTCCAGTTTATTTCCTTTTAGTTTAATTTTTATTATCTACAGTTTTCTTTTAAGCTCGAAGGGCAGTTTTTTCGATTTTCAAAAGACAATTTTTATCCGCGACTTTTTCACAATAAGAGGAGTTATTCAGAAATTCCATGTGTATGTTATCTACATTTCTACATTATTGTTATAAGTCCTAAGTGGACGGGTTCATCCTAAAGGGGTTTGTATTTGTCAAGTCCACAAGGATGATTTATCTCCATTAAAAGTCCAGAATAGTGGACGGGTTCACCAAAGGGTGAGCTAAAAATTAGTCCATAAGTGGACGGGTTCACTAAAGAGTGAACTAAAAATTAGTCCACAAGTGGATGGGTTCACCAGAAAGTGAGCTGAAATAAGTCCATAAGTGGACGGGTCCATCTTAAGGGGTGATCAAGGCTATATCAAGTCCCTAAGTGGACGGATTCCCTAAAGGATGAGCTAAAAATTAGTCCAAAAGTGAACGGGTTCGCCAAAGAAT
This sequence comes from Notholithocarpus densiflorus, assembly GCA_030021035.2. Classification (NCBI taxonomy): domain Eukaryota; kingdom Viridiplantae; phylum Streptophyta; class Magnoliopsida; order Fagales; family Fagaceae; genus Notholithocarpus; species Notholithocarpus densiflorus. Next base: position 12,719 of record JARYZH020001507.1, on the reverse strand, counting down.
GAACTAAAGGTCCATAAGTGGACGGGTTCATAAGTAGACGGATTCATCCTATGTGGTGATCTAAAATTATGAAGTCCACAAGACGGGTTCATCCTAAGGGGAGAGCTAAAAATCAGCCCATAAGTGGACGGATTCACCCTATGGGATGACCTAAGGATCTAAAATTATATTCCACATAATGGACGGGTTCATCCTAAAGGGATGATTTGTATTTATTAAGTCCACAAAGTGGACGGGTTCATCCTAAATGGATGATTTGTATTTACCAAGTCTAGAATACTGGACGGGTTCATCCTAAGGGATGATTTGTATTTACTAAGTCCAGAATACTGGACGGATTCATCCTAAATGGATGATTTTTATCCATTAAAAGTCCAGAATATTGGACAGGTTCATCTTAAAGGGATGATTTGTATTTTCCACAAAGTGGAAGGGCCCATCCTATAAGGATGACCTATCTCCATTAAAAGTCCAGAATAGTGGACGGATTCATGCTTGAGCAATTTCTAATACTAGCACAGACTTATCATAAAGAAAACTTACATGCGTTGGGTCCAAAACTTATATTACAAAGTATATATTATCAAGCATATAACCAAAATATTATAAAGGCCCATAGAGGGAAATGTCTACATGCTAAGGCAATAAGCAACAAATAAATTAAACATAAATACTGTTCTTCCAAGAGATCTTTGCATAAAAAAAAAAAACTGTTGGACGGGGGGGATCTCTTCATTCTTGTCTTTAACAACTTGCACATCTTCAAGCTGACGGGTACCATCCTCGATAGATTTTTCATGGTTAGCATGAATGGCTTCCCTGTCAACTTGAGGGTTAGGATTGACATCATCAGCAAAAAGATCTTCAGTTCCTTTTGATTCAACCGGACGAGCTAGAGTTTGGCCTTCGGTGTTAATGGTGATATGAGATAAGTCCAGGTTCGGGAAGGAAGCCTTGACCTGACGGAGGCAATCGTCGAAACCATCGGCGAAAGAACCTCCCAGCTCGGATAGAAGGGCGTCGGAGTTGCGGTACTCCTTTATTGCATCATCCTTAGCCCGACGGAGCAGCTTCTTGGACTTGGTGATTTCATCCTCCTTGTCCTGAAGAACTTTTTTCAGCGCCTCCGCTTGCTCCTCCGCCTCTTCTAGGAGCCTCTTCGTCAGGTCAAATTTCTTCTCCTAGACGGCCTTCCAAGCCTTCAACTCCCCGAGCTCGGCCTCCGACGCCTCTGCCCTAGCCCTCACGCGGTCCACCACTATCGCCTGGGACACGCAGCGATCCATCAGGCCCTTCATCATGAGCACCCCCTGCAAGCATCCAAAAACAGGGTTAATTTTGACATCATAAATTAATGAACAAACAGCATGACGGAAAGAAAAGGCAGACGAAAACAAACCTGAGCCAAGCTAAAGAGGCCCGTCTCCCCCATGGCCTCAATAGAATGGTTGCCCAAGTCCTCATAATCTTCACTTGTGAGGATGGACGAGAGCTGCTTTAGAGCGTACTGGGGATCCTCACGAAGAAGGATGGGGCGTTTTTCATCACCAGGAACTTGACCCGTCATCAAGCCCTTGCCTTTCCCATGGACGGGCCGGGGAGGAAGCTTCCCTTCAGCAAGAATAGCAACAATGGGCTCTTTCACCACCTTGGGTTTTTTAGGTGGACTGTCGTTTTTATCAGACGATTTCCTCTTAATAGATGGGTTGGATGTACTCGTTACTTCCCTCTTCCTTGCAGCCGCCTGCTGCTTAATGTAGGCTCTCCTATTCCCGTCCTCCATTTCTGAATAAGACGGACCAAAGAAGAGTTAGGTAAAGTTACTACAAACAAAATAAAAAATGTGATGGACTTACGTTGGCGAGCTAAACGATCGTAGCGTCGGGCAGCTTCGGTGGGCTCTAGACCCTCGCAGTATCAATGGAGAGTATCCAAGGTAACAAGCTTCACCTAAGTTCTCCCCCTCAATTCGATCCTAAAGATTCGTTCCAGAAAACTCCACTGCTCAAGAGTAACCTCTGGATAATCTCGAGCTACGAAAGGAGACGGTCAGAACATTATGTACAACTAGCAATGATAAATGAAAATTTAAGGACCGACGGACACATACTAGACGGGGGCATTATGGCCCAAGTCTTGTCAACTGGCATGAACTCTTGGTCGTCAGGATGACACATCCAGTTGTCCCCCTTAAGAAAAAAATACCGACTCTTCCAATTCCTGTTGGAGTCGGGGGTCTCGCAAACTAGCCTAAGAGACAGCTTCCTTGGTAGGAAGCTGTACATTTCCCTAGACTGGACGATCTCGGATGGACGGTAGCAGTGAAAGAATTCCTCCACCGTCATCCTGCGCGCCCCCTTTGAAAGAACTCCGTACAAGACCTCCGCGCCGAGGAAAACCCTCCAGGCGTTAGGAGAGATCTGGGTGACGGCCAACCCCAGATATTGGAAAAGGTAACGGTGAAGAGCGCTTAATGGGAACCTTAGTCCCGCTTTAAGCATTTGCTCGTACACTCTGACGTCATCCACACCCTTGTAGTAGCATTTTTCAGACTTGTAAGGTAGACGAGTTGGTATGTTGACGGGAATCTGGAATTTTTCTCTAAGTGTATCAAAATGTTTTTGCTTGATTGTGGACCTGAAGTCATTTACCATCCACAATGGAAGGATAATGAATTCCTTAAGGCCGTCAGGACCTATGATGGATTGGGTTGGGGGTTCAGCATTAGCCATCTGGTCGCTTGAGTCATCCTTTGACCCGTCTACATCTACATCCCCATCCCCTTCCGAGGAAGGTGAATTGGATGACCGACTTCGTTCATCAGAAGAGGTGCTGGGGTAGTTTTGACCTGATGGGTACACCTCATCGTAGCCCGCCCCATCGCGGACACACGACTGGTCACTTGACGCCTCACTAGACATTTGTCACCTACATGTGACGGATAAACCCTAAGACTCTACAGGATCTACATAATGGACGGACATGCAAAGAAAAAAAAAAGTATAAAAGCAGGGTACTTACAGGTTAACGATGAAAGAAAGTCGACAAAGAAAGCCTGGAAGACGGTCGCACCAAGTGGACGGTATACTTGCTAGCAATAAGGAGACGGTAGTGCTCTGGTTAGAAATTCACGATGAAAAGTGAAAAATGAGAAGGGAAGATGGCATATATATAGAGAAAACGGCACGGAAGACGAAGGGGCGCATCGGTCTGAATAGTCAGCCACTGATCAATATGACACGCGTCCTTAGTGCATTAAATACACTAGGCTAGGCTGTCAATCAAGACGCATTCCCTGAGGGTTGAATCATACCGTCACTCTAAGAGCTCGTCTGCCAAATAAGGCGGTGGACTCTCAGAGTGAGGGGGTAGCTGGAGAGGACAAAAATAGAGTCGACGGATCCGTTCTCCTAAGGCTAACAAGGATCGACGGATGTGATAGGGTATGACGGACGGATCCTCTGTGGTGGACGGATTCCACCTTAGCAAGCAAGAGGGGGCGGATACAAAAGCCACGTGTCGCCTACATGGCTTAGGAAGTCCCCAAGCAACCCTAAATGGAAATATCTTGCGCCCTACGATTAACCTAGTCAACGAAATCTCTATATGGGAAGAATCTCACAAAATATGTATATTTATGAGGATCTTCCCCACAAGGAAAAATCTTCTTGGCCAAGAAACAAAGGTCGGTTTTACACTACTATAAAAACCAAAAGCCCTCAAAAAGCAAAGGTACGCACAATTTACCCAGCTCTGGCACTCTAGAGTTGTGAGAAGTTTTTCTAACTTAACCTTCGGAGGGTCTTTGGCCGGTACCACGCCAGTACTCTCCTAAGGTCTTCTTGTTCTGTGTTGTGTAGGTATTGTCTTGAGCACGTGAGGATTGTGTGACTTATTGACGATTTTCGGCATCATCATTCTTCATGCCTATTTCTCCAGCTTCTTCTTATTTCTTTCCTTTTTTCTTCACCTATTTCTTTTCTCAACTTCGTCTTGTTTCTTTCTTTATTTCTTCTTTCAAGATCTGTGGGTTTTTTTGGTGGGTTTGTCTAGTACTTTCTATGGGTTTCCTTGTTTATATCTTTGTTTATTTCTTTATTTCTTCTTTGTTTTTTGTGTGGGTTTGTCTGGTACTTTCTATGGTATTTTAATGGTGATTTCAAGCTTCTGATCTGATTTATGGGTGTGAAGTTCGGACTTGAGATGTGGTTGTGGGGTTTGGATTTTTGAGATGTGGTTGTGGGTGTGGGTGTGGGGTTCGGATTTTGTAGTGTGGCTGTGGTGGTTTGAATCTGAGATGTGGTTATGGGTGTCGGTGTGGGTTTAGATTTGTGGTGTGGCTATGGTGGGTTTGGATCTGAGATGTGGTGGCCGTTTCTATCTCTTCCTCTATGGGTTTGGGTTTATGTTTATATGTTTAAGACAGTTTTAATTTGTTCATCTCTAAAGTTTACAAGAATTCCATTGTTCTTCAAGGCCTATTCCTACTTCTTCAAATCAAAGTAGAGATTCTCCTTTAATCTAGTTTGAGATCAAGCCAACGGCCCTCGCATCAAATCAAGCACATTCAACTATTCATTCAACTTGGAGACATCAAAGCACGATTCAAGATCAAGTTTCATAGCCCATTCGGATTGTAACGTTTCTTGGAAATCGAATCAGAGGAATTTATTGTACTCTTTCATTGTAAAGATTCATACAGAGGATTGTACTCACATATATACAAATCAAATACAAGTTGATTATTTGTTACACTATTTCGTGATCGTGTGATTTATCTTTTATGAAAATTGTGTGTACAACAAGACTTGCAAGTATGCTCAATAGTTAGTTGCAAAATTGTCATTTTTTGGCAAATGCTCCCTCCTCCCACATGAGGGGTGGGCCCCATGCGTGGGTCCCACCATGGGGCCCACCCCTCATGTGAGAGGAGGGAGCATTGCTCTCAAAGCATTTAAGAATTACTCCTAGCATATACACTGTATGCGTCTGTTTGGTAATAGTTTATCTAATTTTCGCTAAAATTTTTTTATTAAAAGTGTGCTAAAGCTGTATATAAAAACTAAAAGCTAAAAGCTATTCCCAAACACACTCTAATTTTTTTTTTTTTGAATAAAAAAATGAGTCTTCAGTGTGAGTTCATCGACCCCACGCCATGTGACGGCAATGAGTAATATATAGGTAATACCACGTGCACCACACGGACCTTCTTAGGGCTATCGTTCGAACCGCTCTTCTCTAAATACTGGAATAAAAACTCTTATCATCAAGCTATACCCCGTATGTGGTTCCAAACAGTTTTAAGAACTGAGTTTTGAGTCATTAGCAAACCAAATAGGCCCTTAATCACTCATTGCTAAGAAACTTGGGTAGCTAGCAACTTTCACTGACAATAGAGGTAAGTTAACTTTAAACCCATTTATAACACCCAGGTTTGCTATTATTAACATATTACGATATCAACAGTTATGAGATTTGTTGTCATACATATTGTGACTCTAGACTTTTTGTAATTAGTACTCATGACCTATCATCTCCTTTCCTTTCCTAATCTAAGAAGCATGTATTGAATGCATGTGTTGATTGTTCAAGGTAATTTCTTCATGAGGAGAGTAGTGATGAGAGTAAAAAGGAAATCAAAAGGTCCTTTCCAATTATTGAGTGTTGAAGTTAAATTGTCAGAGAGAATTAAAAGGGCCATACAATTTTGGAAAATCATATACGTGCGTTCCAAGCCCTAAACAATAATAAGGTCTCTTTATTAGCTTTAAGCTCTAGGTTTAAGCATTTTGAATATACTCCCTCACCCCCTCTACAAAAAATAAAAAATAAAAAAATTTGCAAATTATAACTTATTTACCTATGGTTTGACCAAAATTTAAGTTACTTACTTATGATTTGAAATTTGACATTTTACCCACCTGAGATTAACTTACTTAGAGTTTCATAACTCATCTCTGTTAAAAATAAGGCTAAATATGTAATTTTACTTAACTTTTATGTATCTCTCCTCCAAAAACACAAAAAACATAAAAATACAAGATCAAATAAAATAAAAAAGAATTTAGCAGAACATTTACATCATGGGATTTCAAACCACAAATAAGTAACTTAAATTTCAATCAAATATCAGATTGGTAAAGTGTTAAATTTTAAACCATAGGTAGGCAACTTAAATTTCGGCCAAACCATAGGTGGGTAAGTTGTAATTTGCCCTAAAAAAATAGTACATATAAATTTTAGTTACGGTCCCCCCTAAATTTTAAAAATATTGTGCTAATTTTTATGTAAAGGGCCACGACATCATTTAAAAAAAAAAATTAATACTCTTAAATCATTTTAGTTTCCCATAAAAATATCATATATTCTATATAAGTTTTATCCCAAAATTATTATTGATTTTGACTAAAAAAATTGTAATTTTTCTTCTTCTTTTTTTCCTACTAAGTTGATCCTCAATCAATTTTGGTTTTGTCCCAAGTAGACATGGCAAAATAGGTCGAGATTCGCTGACCCAACCCAAACCCAAATTTCTCCACCTAAAATAAAAACAAGTTAGCTTGTGACCTAGCCCCTTTTGCGGGTCAACCCGACCTAACCAGGCTAACCCATGATCCAAATTGTTTTTATAAAAAAAAAATTTGGGTAAAAAATATTAAAATTTGGACACGGTTGGTTTACTTGTTTATTGTGGGCTTTACAATGCACAACTCAAACTCATTGACAAATATAATGCACATGATTATTATATTTTTTATAAAATAAAAATAAAAATTTTAACATTTTTTGATAATGTCGTTCAAAATATATATTTGTTTATATTTAATGTCATTCAAATACAATAACCTCAAGAAACAATTGATACATTTATCTAGTTGCATGCAATTGAATTGAAAGATGAATGATCAAGGCATTCTTCTTGCTTAAATAACATGATAAGTAAAGATTTTTAGATACCAAATAACAAAGTACATGCCAAGATTTCTGGTTGTAGTAGAGTTATAAATATATACACTTATAAGAAGTATGTAAATATATTTTATGAGCAGCATTCGTAAGTGTGAAAAGAATGAATCCGAAGTATATCAATGAATTAATAATTCATGACCAAAATTATGGATGCTTAGGCCTATTTTTAACAATTCATAGCCAAAATATACAATTTTTCAAAATAAAAGGTGATCTTTCCCAGAATGTATATTGCTTAACAATGACATGATTTTCATTAAAAAAAAAATGTATAAATAAGTAAACAATCAAACTTTGATATATATATATATATATATATATATATATATTCCTAAATTGAAACAAAGTGCCAACTATAGTGCATCTAAAATTAAACACAACTATTAGATTATTTTTCAAGAAATTAGATTATGTTTTTATTCTTTGTCAAATTAGCTATCCAATTGGACATTTGTAAGGCCCTTTTGGATATACACCACTGTCAGTTTTTTTAAAACCTTCTCTCCTCTTCCCTTGTGTGTGTGTGTTAAAATATTTAGTATTCTAAAAAAAAAAAAATGGACATTTGTAATTTTGTTTTATGTTTTGGGATGTTGGTTTTGTGTAAAAGTAGAACTTGTGCATTTGTTTTAATTAGAATTTCAAAGGTTAGCCTATCAAAAAAAAAAAAATTTCAAAGTTTAGACTAGACTCCTTTAAATTTTAAGCCCAAGACAAAACTGTGGACATTAGGGCCCAAATTAGCGTTTATGGACTCTTGAGCCTGTGGACCAAAGTTGAGGGTAAAATCAGGAAACAAACCGTCACAATTTCAAAATTTACTATTATTTTCTGAGACTTGCCCTCCTTTCCATGCATTTTCTCCTTTGCTATATAAGCAATTTGAACCCACAAAGAAAACCCACAAAAAAAAGGTTATTAACTTTCAATCATCAACAACAACAGAGAAAAATACCTAGATACCAAAAAAGGGAAAAAAAATCATAGAAAGATCAGATATGTCTTTGTTTGATTCCAAAGCAGAAGAAGAAATAGGAGAGAAGAAGGGGCTTCTTATTGGCAAAAAGGTCAATACCCCCTCTCTCTCTCCCTAATTTTGTTTCCTTTTTGGTGAATTTTTTTATTGTTTCAACTACTTTTTTATTTTTTAGTTAATGGTTATTTTTGTTATTATTGATTTAATTGTCACACCACATTTGTTTCACTTTTTGGCAAATTAATGTCAAATTTTATGTATATTTATTAGGTATTTTATTATTCCAATTCCCGATCACTTTTTTTTTTCTTTATCCTATTGGTTTGAATTGATTAGGTTAACAATGACTTATTTTGCAAGTTAGAATTTGATTTTTTTTAGTGTTAAATTATTGCAATAGTAACTTAAAAGTGTTAAATTATTGTATCAATAATAATAAGTTGCAATAAATTATAATTTCAGTTGCAATAGAAGTTTTAATATGTTAGGAAAAATTGTTACGATAACTTAAAATGAAGAAATCATTGCAATAAATTGATACTGATTATTTTTGCAATCTATTTATCATTGTAATAATTTGATATTAATTCTTTTACAATCTATTGAAATGACAAATATGAAAAATCAACGAATATATCATTGCAATAACCTGATATCAATTACTTCATAATCTATAGCAATGACAAAATGAAGTAATTATCTATTACAATGAAGATATTATTGCAATAATTTAATCCAACTTATTTTGGTCAATTATTTGCAATCTATTGCAATAAGATTCGTGAAGTGATAGCTTATACCTACAAGATATTCGAAACAATAAATTATTTATTGCAACAATATATATATATATATATATAGGGTAATTATTGGATACTCCCGGAGTACCATAAATGCGTACTCTCCCATTTCACATAACTGTAGGTCCCTCTCACATAATTGTGGGTCTCACTAATTAAACTCATGGTGGGACCTACAATTTATGTGAGAGGGGAGAGTACACATTTATGGTACTCTCAGAATATTCAATAATTTTCCTATAAATATATATATATATATATTATTGCATCAAAGTTGTCATTAAAATATTTGGAGTTTATTGCAATAAAATTTTTTGTTGCACAAACCTATTACCTCAAATTTTATTGCAACACCCCGTATTAACTATTGCAATGATTCTAATGTTATTGCAACGATTGTTTTCGTTGCAATAAACTTTTTTTCTTATAGTGATACTTAAGAGATGAGAAATTTGAATAATAAATTTGAAATTTATAAAGTTTAGTTGTATATCAAATATAACACACTACAACAGAAGTTAGAAAAATATAGTTCACCTTAAAAAATATTAATCAAACATACAAAATAAAATAGCATAATATATTTGTACTTTGTAGATATAAAAAAATAAAAATAACTTGTAGAAATCTTTTTTACAAAATAAATAATACTTGAAGTAGTTGTTACTTTTTATATATTGCATCCCATTTAATAATATTTATATATTCCCACGCATTGCGTGAGTTTGCGGTTAGTTTAATATAAAATATGCTACTGGTGGATGCAGGGACGGACCCAGGTGGGGGCCTAAGGGGGCCCAGGCCCCCCCTGGGCCCAAAAAAAATTTTTTTAGCATGTTAAATTTTCCAAAAAAAAAAAATATATAGGCTTAGGCCCTCCTTAGTTTTTAGCTCAGGCCCCCCTCCCAAAAATCATGAATTTCTAGCCCACTAAGCCCAACGGGCCAGCCCAGGAGGCAAGAGCCCATGACCCATGTAAATAAAAAAAATAAATAAATAAAAAACTCAGCAGTCCAAAATGGCTAAACCTAACAGAGAAAGTGAAAGACGAAGGAAAAAAAGAAAGAAAGGAAACAAAGAGATAGTGAGGCGAGACAGAGAGATAGAGACTACCCAGACGCCGACGCCAGAGTCTACCCAGTACGGCAGTACCCACGCCGACGCGAGAGTCTACCCAGCTGTCGCCGCCGCCCACACGAGAGTCTTAGTTGTCGCCGCCGCCCACGCGAGACCCATCTTGCCGCCGCTGTCGGTTACTCAATTTGCCCAGCCCAGCTTCGTTGCTCCAACCTTCACAGGTATTTATAATTTAATCTATCCTTTCCTTCAATCTGTGCCGGTTGCTCAATCTGTGCTTGTGGAGTGTTTGTGTTTTTACTAATGACTGATGAGTAAAGGCAGATCAAAGACAAAAAGAAAAAAACAAATCATATAATATAGAAAATTGTCACACAAATTTAAGAAAATAATAGTGATTCACTTGCGTCTATTGTTAACTCATAATACTAAATTAGATAAATTTATAAATTGAAAAGAAGTGAGAAATACTAAATTTATAATTAAATGCATCATGCATATTACCTAGATTCTAGTATTTGTCTTTAGTTAGTAACAACTAACAACAACCGTTTGTGCCATAATATATATATGATTATTATTTTATTTGTAGATCATGAAAAAATCAACTACAATGCTTGATTTTTTCAAAAGAAAATATTCAAATTCTTCTGAAGTCAACGTGGGATTCCCAACAACTAATGTTGCTATTCCAATTCTAGAAAATGTGGATGTTCCAATTCTAGAAAATATGCATTCCCCAATTCCGGAATATGTCGATGTTCCAATCTCTCAAACACAATTTGAAATTTTGGATGCGTATTAATACTATATGGATGCGTATTTGAAATTTTTTTTTCGCTTATCTCCGGCCCCCCCAGCTTGAAATCCTAGGTCCGTCCCTGGCTGGATGTACACATATGCTGCACTTGCTATAATTAGATCTCACAGGTTCTTGATGGGTCTTGACATATTAGTAAACTTTGTTCATAAATGGGATTTCAACACTCAGAAAAATTCTTAAGGTGTGTTTTATCAAATTTATTGTAGCAATGAATGTAGTAAAAAGAATATTAGGCAACAAAAGTTTTGATTCACTATCCTCTACTCTGTTAACATGTTGGTACCACACTTTTGCAACCATTAACGTCCTGAGCATCCAGTTCCATAAAAAGTTACATTATTGCCAAAAGTGAGATCTCAAATTCTTCACCAATGAACTCCAATGAAAAAAGAAGAAGCAAAGATCCAATCTTTGATCGAAAATTCAAATGTTCTAATTGTTGTGGGTTGTTGTTGTTTTTTTCCCCTTTACCACATGGTTTTAGAATTTGAAATAAAGAACAAAGATTTGCATAATATAATGTATACTTCCTATTGGGATGTATCGGCGTATCACACCAAAAAATGACAAGACATGTAATATACTTATATTGCAAATAACTTTTATATTCATTATCCACCTCATCTTTGCCAATATAGAATAAACAATCTAAAAATTGTGATAATAATAATAATAATAATAATAATCAAAATCCTTTCTAAAATGATTAACTAAATATTGAAGTCATCAAACACTATATGAATGTCTCTTTGTTTGCTTATAGGTAATACAAACGTATGACCACATGAGTATATTATCTATTGTTTTAATTACTTTAAATGACAACCAAAGCTTTCTCCAAAAAAAAAAAAAAAAAAATCAACTGTCACCTCCTGTATTATATTAGGAAAAAAAATGTTTTAGGTTTTAATTTTTTATTATTAATTCTTATCAATAAATCACAATAATTATTCAAACAAATAGTTACATTTTTACTCACCTATGAGAGTAATATTCAACCACACAAATATTTACACTGAGGTTTGTCTTATTTTCATTTTTCTACTTCTCATCTTTTATTATTCTTATTCTTATTATGCTAATCTGAATTCATTGTTTTTGTAAAAGCCATATTTACTCTCTCCTGGACTGACGTGATATCTAAGCTTGAGCTCATTGGCTTCAGTAATGCCTTTTTAGAAAAGCTTAGTTCATATTTTCCCATGTAAAATGCATGTAACCTCCGTGTTGTGTACATTACATATAGTGGCTTTTTATTTTTATTTTTTATTTATTTTTAACATCATTATAAACTTTTGGTAATTTTTTACCCTTGTATGCATGTAACGTAGTTAGTAATCCGTGCAATGCACAAGAAAGTTTAACGGATTATATTTATAATCAATATATATTTATTTACTAAGTTTTATTAAATATAAATTCAAGAAAGTTTGAACTCATGACCACTTACTTTGATATCATAACTAAAAATTTCCCAAAAGCATAAGGTGTTAGGAAATTGTGAATTTAATCATTATTTTAATAAATATTTTTTGGTAATAATTAATGATAGAGAGGTAATATGGCCTTTGCTCATTAATATTAGATTCTTAGTATTTTGCACTCATTAACTCACTTGGCACAAAGATTAAAAAACTTAAATAGACATTTGACACAAACTTAAGTGGATAATTAATTATAGTGTGGTCCCCACATAAATTTAGACACATGACACAAAATTGGGAACTCTAAATTAGAATTTTAATTTAAGTTTTTCTCAGCTTCACTTATTATTATATATATAGAAGTATATGTGATTGTTTTTTCTTTTTTCTTTTTTTATTTCATAGTTCATTAATATTATATTCTTAATATTTTGCACTCATTAACTCACTTGATACAAAGATTAAAAAACTTAGGTGGACACATGATACAAACTTAAGTGAATAATTATAGTGTGGTTCCCGCATAAATTTAGACACAATTTTTATTGTAAAAAATAAATAATTAGTCAAATTATTTTTAAAAAATAGCATGTAACACATGCATATGTATGGATACATTTAAATTAAACACAATTTTTATCATAAAAATA
>JARYZH020001506.1:0-27267 GCA_030021035.2 Notholithocarpus densiflorus | reverse complement strand
TAATTTTGTGATTGATGTATAACTAATTTATCATTTGTGTTACTTGTTTTCTACTTGTGTTTAATGCATTATGTTGTAGCAATCTTGCATAGTGCATAGCATATATGGACATATTATTGCTCCATGTCACGTGCCGATGAGCTATAACCCAAATGCTACTTCCTTTTCTAATAAGAAATTAAGAATGGATGGAGGGTGAGATCATAGGTTCAAAACTCATTGACTGCCTATGTAAACGTATCATAAAAAAATTTATTGGTAAAATGTACCAATGTATGATACAAACCCAATTGGTATGGTTGTTGCTTTGAGGGATCCAAGACCTCCTAATTGATAAATAGACTATTTCAAGCGAGTCCAGACCCCCAAAGTGAACTCACTCAATAATAATATTTTTCAGCTTACTCAGCTTCCTTTATTAATCAACATAGATGGCTGTACAAGATAAAGCTAACATTTAAGTTCAAAAGAAACGTAATCTTTATATGCTACAAGTAGATAAGATTTATTCTAGACTAACATCGTTATCTAATTACCCAACTTCTAATAAAAAAAATAAAATCTTAAATAATAAAATGAAATAAAAACTAGGCTCGTAACAGTGTATATTGATTTTGTTTTTTAACTTATTTTACACATGATCAAATGAATTGGCTTTGTGTTATAATTATAGCATAGGTAGTTGCATGTGCGTACGGTTGATGTAAGCTAACAAGCTATCTCATGCTACAAATGTATGAGCTTTGTGTTATTAGGACACTAATTTTATTAATTTAGATGTGTATACAACTATCATAAGTTGGCTTTTGCTAGCCCCAACTCATAATAATTGACGTTAGAGCTTCCGTTGTTGCACAATAATTGGCTGATCTAAGGTTGTATGCATATTTGATAGCTAAGAAAATTTTGTTAGTGGTTGAGAATTTGCTTTGTTTTATTGTCTGCCTTACTTTAGCTAAGAAAATTTGTTCCCACCAATTGCTCAATGATTTGCTTCTATGAACTCACATGAATTTCTATAAACTTGGTACACATTGTTAGTTCCCTATATCATATCTATAATCATGACATTTAGTTTTTTGAAGAGAAGTATTGTCTTCTCATTTACCTCTGTGATTCTTTTTTGTTGGGAACAAATTCTTTTTTGGTTGATGAACTGGCCGATTCTTGTTCTCAACTTAGTTTTTATTTTTTCAATTAAGGCCTTGTGACAGTTGGGCCTCATACTGATCAAAGAAGGGCTAACAATTGGGCCCACTAATTCCAAGTTACCGGGTGCACAGTTGGACCCCCTTCCTATTCCAACAAAAATGAAAAAAAAGTCCAAATTTATGTAAACCCCAACATTATAGAATGTGTATCATGGGCCAGAAAGCCCATACTTGAAGTTATAGTACTAGCACTGAAAATTATTTTTGGGCTTTTTTTTTTTTTTTTTTGAGAAGATTTTTCCATTAAGACTTAAACTCCAAGTAAAATCCTAATTTCCGAGTACACTAAACTGAGCTTCCCTTCCTCAAAACCGTTACTACGTCGCCAGGGGCAAAAAAAAGAAAAGAAAAAAAACAAAGTGAAGAACGATGGAGTCAGACTCCATGGACTTGAAAATGAGGGAGCTCTTGAAGGAGGTCGCCCTCGACTACTCACCTGCCTTATCCAAGCACGTTAACGACACCATTTCGGCCATCAAAGACGCCATCGATAAAATCCTCGAAGACTTCAAGGTAATGCTCTCTCGCTACTCTCTTTCCAAAACCCTAGGGTCCTAATTCTCTATTTGGCTACCAAAAAAAGAAAAAGTAAAAAGAAACGGAATAAATTTTCGATAAAAAGGCTTTGTTAGTTACTGATGGTGAACTAAAAATTGAATCAACTCCAATTCGTCCATAAGAGTCGTCCAGATCAGAAAAGTTATCCTAACATAGGAAGGTCGTCCCTCGTAGGACGGTTGTCCATGGGTATGAAGGCCGTCCATCGGGAAAGCTTATGAATCGGACCACGTGTTACTATTTTGAATCGGACCACGTGTTACTATTTTGAAACATGAGCAAGATCCTTGTTCATCACTATAACTTCCTACTAAATACTTAACTTCCAATGGCAGTTGTAGAAAATAAGATTGAACATTCTAACTTCTATAACAGTTGTGGAAGTTAAGTCTAAACCTTCTAACTTCCACAAATATTGGGAAAGTTACGAGACAAGTAACCACTCCAAAGCACATTATATAAGCACTCATCTACATCAAATGGAAGTAAGTTTTTACTACTCCTGAAGTGGGAATTCTAAAGTTCCAGAGAAAAAACTAACTTAAGCATCGAAGGGTTCTTGGCCCATTCATCCCGGTCACCTTTGATCTTGTGTCTTTTTCTTTTCAAGCCTTCCAAACAATCACGAGCCCATCGAAGCCCAGAGCATTCAGCCTACTGATTTTCTTTCCATCATCAGTTGGCGCTGTTTGTGGGAAGGATTAAACTTGCGTTTTGCAATTTATCTTTCTTTGAAAAAAAGTTGCATGGTTCGGACAAAATTAATGGCCACTAGTCCAGGCCACCAGGAGAGTGGGAACGCTTCTAGTCATCCTAACCGTGATCGCCAGTCAACACCTATCATGCAACCGCCTTCCATACAACAAATGCAATCCATGGCAGTCGCCGTGGCAGAATTAACCCGTTAGAACCAAGAGTTGACTAGGGAGATTACTCTAAGGAGTCAGCGTCATGAAAGATATGTGGAAGGACAAGCCCAAAGTCAAGAAGTTAGAGAGGGAGAAAACGCTGAGCGTGAGAATCAGTCAAGGGGTATCGCTTCACGAAGAGTGCCACACTTGGCGAGGGAGATGGATCAAATGAGGAAGGCCATGGACGAGATGAAGAAGAGCATTAGAAGGGCAAATCCCGTAGATGATTTAGTTCATCAAATTGATTCCCCTTTCGTGACTTCCATCAACAGTCATCCCCTGCCTTCTAAGTTCAAGATGCCTTCTTTGGACTCATACGATGGAACGCGCGACCTGTGTGATCATATCGCAACCTTCAAGACTACGATGCACCTTCGAGGGTTCCGGACGAGATTATGTGTAGGGCCTTCCCTACCACCCTTAAAGGGCCAGCACGAGTATGGTTTGACAAGATACCTCCAAACACTATAAGTTCTTTCAAAGAATTGAGTAAGTTATTTGTCAACAATTTTATCGGAGGACAAAGGCATAAGCGCTCCTCAACCAGCCTGTTAACCATAGAGCAAGGGGAAAATAAAAGCTTGTGGTCCTTCATTACTCATTTCAACAGGGAAGCCTTGACAGTAGACGAGATGGACGACAAATTGTTATTGGCAGCCTTCCATAATGGAGTTAATTCTGATTTATTCATTCATAAGCTCTATGAACAAAAGCCTCAAACCATGGCTGAACTCGTCCATTCAGCCCAAAGCTTTATGAATGCAGAGGATGCAATCATAGCCAAGAAGAGGAAGAAAGCCGAGCGAATGGAAGCAGATCTCCCGCGTCATCCAGAACAGGGTCCTCGTCCAAAGAAGGCCCAGACAGGAGAGAAGAAGGATGGAGACAACAGGAAGGTAGGTTCGTCTTCAGGAAGGAGTCAGCATTACACGCCTTTGGATGCTCCACTTGATCAAGTACTTATGCAAATCAAAGATAACCCATCCTTGAAGTGGCCAAAGAAGATGAAGGGAGATCCCAAAAAGCGCAATAAGAAAAAATATTGCCGCTTCCATAGAGATCATGGGCATGACACGAACGAGTGCTATGACTTAAAGCAGCAGATAGAAAATCTCATCAGACAGGGAAAGTTGAGGCATTTCGCTGGAAGAGACCATAAAGATGAAAAGTTGAAAGGAAAGGTAGAAGAGTCATCATGGCCCCCACTTGGAGAAATAAGGGTTATTATAAGAGGTACTTCAACAGGGCAGTCTTCCAAGTCAAGGAAGATGTATCTCAAGGTGGAACAAAACGTCCAACTCTCTGATGATCACCAAGGACGAGGGGGACAGACGAGCCAACCATTACGTTCACGAATGAGGATGCTGAAAAAATCCATCACCCATATGACGATGCAATCATCATCACTTTACTCATTGCAGATTATACAACTAGAAGGGTGTTGGTGGATAATGGAAGTTTGGCAGACATCTTGTATTACCCCGCCTTCCAACAAATGAGGTTTGGACGAGATCAATTTTATCCAGTATGTTCACCCTTGGTGGGATTTGGAGGAATGAAAGTGCAACCTATAGGCACCATTACATTACCTGTAGTGGTGGGATCATACCCACAGCAGATAACCAAGGAAGTGAATTTCCTTGTGGTGGATTGTTCATCTTCTTATAATGCCATCATTGAAAGGCCAACTTTGAACAGTTGAAAGACAGTAACATCTACCTACCACCTATCAGTCAAATTCCCTACAGAGTACGGGATAAGACAAGTACAGAGAGATCAATTAGCAGTAAGAGAGTGTTATTTAGCCATGTTGGCTATAGACGAGCACATGTAGACAATGAGCATTAAGGAGAGAAAGGTTGTTGCAGAGCCCACCGAAGTATTAGAAGACGTTCCTTTGGACGAGAATAACCCTGAAAAGCTTACAAGGATTGGAGCAAGCATGGAAAAGAAGACGAAGCAAGACCTTGTCCAGTTCTTAAAGAAGAGCACTGATGTGTTCACATAGAGTCATGAGGACATGCTAGGTATTGACCCAAGTGTCATTACCCATCGTCTAAATGTGTATCCTTCCTCCAAGCTCGTACGTCAAAAGAAAAGAGTGTTTGCTCCTGAACAAGATAATGCCATTAAAGAAGAAGTTCAGAAGTTGACCACGAAAAAATTTATCAGGGAAGTTTATTACCTGGACTGGTTGGCTAATGTGGTGATGGTCAAGAAAGCTAATGGCGAATGGAGGATGTGCGTGGACTTCACCGATTTGAACAAGGCTTGCCCCAAGGATAGCTATCCGTTACCACGCATTGACCAGCTGGTGGACTCAACTGCGGGTCATAAATTGCTAAGTTTCATGGACGTCTTCTCAGGTTACAATCAAATAAGGATGGACGAGGTGGATCAAGAGAAGACATTCTTCATCACCATTCAAGGCCTGTTTTGCTACAAGGTGATGCCTTTCGGTTTGAAAAACGCGGGGGCAACTTATCAAAGGCTGGTTAACCATATGTTTCGTCCACAGATTGGACGCAATGTGGAAGTTTATGTAGATGATATGTTGGTAAAGAGCTTGGATGAGGAAAAGCATCTGGACAACATTCAAAAGACCTTCAATACACTTAGACGATATAACATGAAGTTAAATCCGAGCAAGTGTGCTTTTGGAGTTTCATCAGGAAAATTCCTTGGGTTCATGGTTTCACATAGGAGAATTGAAGCAAATCTTGATAAGATTCAAACGATACTAAATATAGAGCCACCAAGGAATATTAAAGAAGTCCAGTCTCACACTGGGCGAGTTGTTGCCCTTAACAGGTTCGTTTCTAAAGCTACTAACAAGTGTTTACCATTTTTTAAGGTTCTTAAGAAGGCATTTGAATGGATGGACGAGTGTCAAAAAGCCTTCCAAGACCTCAAGGCCTACCTCACAGTAGCTCCTCTACTAAGCCCATCTATACCAGGTGAAGAATTATACTTGTATTTGGCAGTGTCTCCACATGCAGTGAGCTCAACATTAATTAGAGAAGAAGGGAAGATACAGAAACTGGTTTATTATACAAGCCGAGCGCTAATAGGAGCGGAATGACGATATCCTATGATGGAAAAGTTAGCATTTGTTTTGGTCACAGCTTCTAGGAAGTTATGGCATTATTTTCAGGCTCATGTCATCAACGTCTTGACAAATCATCCACTTAAGAAGGCGATGAATAAGTTGGAAGCCGTGGGACGACTAATCCAATGGGCCGTAGAACTTAGCGAGTTTGATGTTAAGTACCAACCAAGAAGCGCGATAAAAGCTCAAGTATTGGCAGATTTTATTGCAGAGTTCACTCCCAACCAAGGTGAGTTAGATGAGGTCGATGGAGCTCAAAAGTGAATCGTCTATGTGGATGGTTCGTCCACATTATATGCCGGAGGAATTGGAGTTGTGCTAAAATGCCTTGAAGGGGACAAGTTGAAATGTGCATCTCGTCTACAATATCAAACAACCAACAATGAAGTTGAATATGAAACTCTCCTTAAAGGGTTGGAATTGGCTAAGTCCTTAGGGGCAAAGTCAATAGTCGTCCAAGGAGATTCTCAATTAATAATAAATCAAGTGAATGGAGTATGTAAAGCTAAGGAAGATTGTATGAAAAGGTATCTTGATAATGTGAAGCGGCTTGTCACAAAGTTTAAAGAAGCCGATTTTATTCAAGTCCTAAGGGAGGAAAACATGGAAGCAGATGCTTTGGCGAAAGCAGCTTCAGCAGAAGGGGCTATGGTCGAGTATGACAGAGTCTAATATATGCCAAGCATAGATCTTCCAGAAGTACAGCAAATTGAAGGAGAAGAAAATTGGATGACTCCAATAGTAGTTTGCCTTAAAGATGGAAGGCTTCCGGAGGGCAAGGACGAGGCTAGAAAGTTAAGGATCAAAGCTACCAAGTATGTCCTCGAGGTATTATACAAAAGAGGCTTCTCTCAGCCTTACTTAAGGTGCTTAGCTCCGAACTAGTCAAACTACGTGTTGAGGGAAGTTCATGAAGGAGCATGCGGAAACCACTCAAGAGCAAGAGCACTAGTTCATAAAGTCGTCCGTGCAAGTTACTACTGGCCAACTATTCAAGCAGATGTTAAGGCTTATGTCAAGGTGTGTGACCAATGTCAACGCTTCAGCAATGTCCCTAGACAACCATCAGAGTATCTCACCCCGATGATGGTCCTATGGCCCTTTGCTCAATGGGGATTGGATATCTTAGGTCCCTTTCCACTTGGAACCAGGCAGATGAAATTTTTAATAGTAGGAATCGATTGCTTTACTGAGTGGGTGGAAGCCAAACCCCTAGCAAAGATCACACAGCAGAATGTCAAAAATTTCGTTTGGAAGAACATTGTATACAGGTTTAAGGTACCTAAGGTACTAGTATCAGACAATAGACGGCAATTTGACAACACACCTTTCAAAGACTTTTGCGAGCAATTTGGAATCAAGAATCATTATTCCTAACCCTCCCACCCACAAGTAAATGGACAAGCAGAAGTGGCAAACCGATCATTGTTGAAAATCATCAAGACTTAGCTTAAGGGGGCAAAGGGAGTATGGTCAGACGAGCTATCAGTAGTTTTATGGGCTTATAGGATGACTATGAGGACCCCCACAGGGGAAAATCCTTTCAAACTAGCCTATGGAAGCGAAGTAGTTATACCTGCAGAAGTGCACATGGCAAACCAAAGGGTGATGAAGTATCAAGACGAGGAAAACAAAGAACAACTTCGTCTCAACCTTGATCTGATAGACGATGTAAGGATGAACGCGGAGCAAAGGACAGCGAGGTATAAAAACCTCATGGCTAGACAATATGATGCAATGGTGAAACCCAGGCGCTTTAACATTGGGGACCTCATCCTAAAAAGGGTCTCTTTGGCAACCAGAAACCCAGCCCATGGGAAACTAGGACCTAATTGAGTAGGACCCTACAGGGTTATCAATTGCAAGAGACAATGATCATATTACTTAGAAGCCCTAGACGGGAGAAAGCTAGAGCACCCTTGGAATGTTGAGCATTTAAGAAGATATTATCAATAGGATATCAGCCTGGACGAGCATCATCCTAGACGAGATCATCCTAAACGTTGTGGTCGCCCTGGACGAGCTGAAGTTATGTGTTAATTTCTATTGCTTGCATTTACTTGTGTTTGTTATTAGTATTATATGTCGTGTTTTAATTCCTTAAAGGCATCAGCTTCTAAGCGTGTACCAGAACTTGTGGACGATGTTTTGTAAATATGGTTTGAATTTCCAATGTATGTAAGGTTGTGTGAATTTCCAATTCTCATGTTATTGAAGTTCTCATCAAAACTAATCCACATGAAAGGCTAAAAGCCCAAGATGAATAAAATCTCTGGATGCAGGGATGTAACGTCTATATGCTTTCCTTGAAACAAGGATAAAGCAGAAATAAGCTTAAGGTATATTCATCTGACCAAGGGGCAAGGTAAACCCTTGAGCATCTTCGTCCAACCAATGGACAAGAAAATGTGTGCACGAAAGAATATTCAATATCCAAGGATAAATATAACCAGCCAAAACAATCCAATCTTTGGACGAGTAAAAGCTGGAAACGTCTTGCCTAAAGATAAGTCCTATGGACGAAAAATAGAACCAGCCGTCACATCTCTGGACGATTAAAACTAGTGAAACCCATGCCATTCATAGGACGAGTTATACTTGCAAAATTTAAAGAATGGTGAAAATGTTGAGCATGAGGTAACTTCACATAGACAAGCTAAATGTCTTCATGAGTGGACGAACCACAATTTAAACCAGTATAATATGGATGATGTAAATAAAGAAAAATTCGTCCATACAATAACATATTCAATAGTAAATAAAAAAGTGATGGAAATAAACATTTATTCATAAAAGTTTAGAAAAAGGTAGACGATCACCGTCCAAAAACCCTTATAAAGTAAAGCCTAAAAGGCAACTATTTGGAAGCTCGTGCCAAAGATTATAGACGAGTAAAATGTATTTGGATAAATTCAAATGGTCCAAAACAACGAAATTCATAAAAAAAAAAATATATAAAAAATATATAAAAAAAAAAAGAAGAAAAAAAAGAAAGAAACTAAGACGGTAACATTTCACATTTTTACTGTGAGGGGTTATCTCCAGCGTTAGGCTCGTCTTAGGGAGGCTAGGTGGAAGCATCGTCCTCAATGTTAACATCTTTAGAACTCGTCTGGAGGAGAGAGCTTGCAGCACCAAGGTTGAGTTTAATGGAGCTAAAGTCAACTTCAGGGAAGCATTCCATAGCGTCCATGCGAAAATCTTCGAAGCTAGCAGCATAGTTCGTGTCCAAAAGATCAGTGAACTATTTGGAAGCTCTAAACTCCACCACAGCGTCCTCTTTGGCGTTCTTGAGAAGGGTGCTCAGCTCATCATTCCTTTTCTAAAAATGGTCAAGACAGGTCTCCTTTTCGACGATGTTAGCCTTAAGCTCTTCGACGAGGTTTTTCAGTTCCTTGGCCTCGTTTGTAGCCTTGGCTGCCACTTTAGCCCAACACCTGCAGTCGTCCTTAACCTCCTGGATCCTTGTCTCAAGCTGGATCCTCGTCTTGTCCATCTCTGTGGCCTGCCTAGACGTTGCGATGAACTTTGACATTGCCTAAAGTTTAAAAAAAAAAAAAAAAAGGAATCTTGTTAGACGAGAAAAATGTAAAATGACAAGACAAGGCAAAAATGAAATCACATACCTTGAAGAGATCATAAACAGCAAAATGTTCAAATTCTTTCAAGGACATGTCATAGCATGCAACCACATCCTCATCAGTCATGGCCTTCTGAAACCGTTCCCAAGCCAAATCTTCATTTTCAACAAGATTCATAGGAACCCTTTGAGAAGGCTAAGACAAGGTAGGTGCAGTTGTCTTGGACGGGATGACTTTAATGGGCACGGACGAGTCTATATCATGGATTTGGATGGACGGCTATTGAGAGGTAGGAGGAATAGGAAGGCCAAGCTTGGACAACCTATGCTTCACCTTCTTATCCTTACGACGACTTGGAAGATTTTCCAAGTCAACTGTCTTTGACAAATTTTTTCTCTTATCCCCAACAGAAAGACAAGGCTGAGACTCCGTCTTTGGTAAGGTTTCCTCGTTCACTACCCCTTTTCCTTTATTTTCTTTCATGGTTGCCATCCCTGAAAAGAAACATATTAAAATTTAGCTAAAAGGTAAAACTCAAATAAACTCTTAAGTAAAAACTCATGTCTACGAATAGTGAGCTCGTGAGCTATAGCTTCAGGAGATGGTTTAGGACCAAGTCCCCAAGTTGCAAGACGTTGAAGGGTGACTAAAAAATGGAAACTCCTGTCAGCAAATAAACGAGCTCTCTGGACACGTTCAAGGAAGAACCTATTCAAAGATGGTCGTCTAATAGCTATTAAAAAAAAGGGTTAGATGTTTAATATATATATATATATTAAAATAAAATATATTAAAAAAAAAAATAGACATACCTTCAGGACGAAGGTTCCTTAACTCTCCAGTATAAGGGGCGAATGGATCCTTGCCAACCTCAACAGGGTGTCCAGACCAGAAATCAGAGACAAAGAAAAACTCCGTCTTTCAGTTCCTATCAGATGTTACAAGTGATTTTATTGATCTACAATCTTTACCCCTAGCTGTGAACTGATAAAAGCCAAGGGACTGGTTAATCTCTGAAGGTTTGTAGCAGTAGAGGAACTCGTCCACAGTGAGAGGACGATCCCCTTCAAACACTTCCCTCCACAAAACTTGCATAGAGACGACCAGCCTCCGTGCATTAGGATTAAATTGACATATTCCTAAACCTAACCTGGTAAGTAACTCCCTAGCGAAGGCATTAAGTGGTAACCTAAGTCCCCCTAGAAGGTAAGCTTCATAAACACCTATTCCAAAACGAGAGTTACAACACCATTCCCCACGGATGGCTAACCTAGGGTTAAGGTCGTCTGGAATTTAATACCAACTCCTAAGGGAAGTAAGTCTCTTTTCATCCGTCTTGGAAGGGACGCCTACAGCACAACTATATACTATCTCTACCTCGTCTAAAGGAATGAACGAAGGAACACTCGTTAAGGTACCAGCTCGAGACCCGGAAGCTGCCCTCGTCGTAAGCTATTCCTGAAGAACCTCTAGAGGAACCCCAGGAACACCAAACGTGTATTGCTCATCCGTGGTGTTCCCTCCATTACTACTGTTACTACTACTACTACTACTACTACCACTACTGGAACCACTATAACTAGTTGTGTCATGGTATTCGTCTATCACCTTATCAACACTATTACTAGACGAAGAAATGACAATCTCAGACATCTTGAAGAAACTTAAAGGAAAACCTAAAGATGAGAATGAAGAGAATACCTAGCTCTAGACGAAGGAGGACTAAAGACACGGAAATACTTCTAGACGAGGCACTGGATGACGAATGTCAAAGGAGAGAATTCAGGAAATGTGAAGGGCAGGAGAGGAATTCTACTATTTATAGGCAGTGAAATTTGGCATCTGAAACAACGGGACCAACCAGAGAATGCCACGTGGCATTCTCCTCGAAAAGTTAAATCGACGCGACCAATCACCAATGAGGTCATGACATGTGGCACGACATCTAATCATTGACGTAAAGGCACGTGCCCAAAGAACAACAATAAATTCTACAGTACTCTGGATGACCTTTGGACAAGGGGGCAATTGATGGTGAACTAAAAATTGAATCAACTCCAATTTGTCCATAAGAGTCATCCAGATCAGAAAGGTTATCCTAACATAGGAAGGTCGTCCCTCGTAGGACGGTCGTCCATGGGTATGAAGGTCGTCCATCGGGAAAGCGTCTGGACGACCTTCGACATTTGGGAAATTTCTAGAAATAAACTTATCTACAAAAGCTTATGAATCGAACCACGTGTTACTATTTTGAAACATGGGCAAAATCCTTGTTCATCGCTATAACTTCCTACTAAATACTTAACTTCCAATGGCAGTTGTAGAAGATAAGATTGAACATTCTAACTTCTATAGCAGTTGCGGAAGTTAAGTTTGAACCATCTAACTTCCACAAATATTGGGGAAGTTACAAGACAAGTAACTACTCCAAAGCATATTATATAAGCACTCATCCACATCAAATGGAAGTAAGTTTTTACTACTCCTAAAGTGGGAATTCAAAAGTTCCAAAGAAAAAACTAACTTAAGTATCAGAGGGTTCTTGGCCGGTTTATCCCGATCACCTTTGATCTTGTTTCTTTTTCTTTTCAAGCCTTCCAAGCAATCACTAGCCCATTGAAGCCCGGAGCATGAAGCCCGGAGCATTCAGCCTACTGATTTTCTTTCCATCATCAGTTACTAATTGAACTTGATGGACAGGTAACAGCGAATGAAGCTCCTGGTTTTGTGAGAGATATTGGTGCGGACAAAGTTAAGTTCAAATTCAAGAAGCCAACTTCTATTGAAATCGATGGGAGTTACATGATACAATGTAGAGTGAAGCCTGATATAAATGTTGATCTTTTTATTCGGTTACCAAAGGTTCTTGTATAGCAAATCTCCTTTATGTGTTTTTAATGAAAACTAATTAATTTTGTGATTGATTTATAACTAATTTATCATTTGTGTTACTTGTTTTCTACTTGTGTTTAGTGCATTATTATGTTGTAGCAATCTTGCATAATGCATAGCATATCTGCTCCATGTCACATGCTGATGAGCTATAGCCCAAATGCTACTTCCTTTTTTTATAAGAAATTAAGAATGGATGGATGGTGATATCATAGGTTCAAAAATCATTGAGTGCCTGTGTAAACGTACCATAAAAAAAATTTATTGGTAAAATGTATAATTGTATGATACAAACCCAATTGGTTTGTTGGTTGCTTTAAGGGATCCAAGACCTCCTAATTGATAAATGGACTACTTCAAGGGAGTCCAGACCTCCAAAGTGAACTCACTCAATAATAATATTTTTCAGCTTACTCAGCTTCTTTTATTAATCAACATAGATGGCTTTAGAAGATAAAGCTAACATTTAAGTTCAAAAGAAACCTAATTTTTATATACTACAAGTAGATAAGATTTATTCTAGACTAACATCGTTATCTAATTACCCAACTCCTAATAACAAAAATAAAATCTTAAATAATAAAATGAAATAAAAACTAGGCTCGTAACAGTGTATATTGATTTTGTTTTTTAACTTATTTTACACATGATCAAATGAACTGGCTTTGTGTTATAATTATAACATAGGTAGTTGCATGTGCATACTATTGATGTAAGCTAACAAGATATCCCATGCTGCAAATGGATGAGCTTTGTGTTATTAGAACACTAATTATATTAATTTAAATGCGTATGCAACTATCATAAGTTGGCTTTTGCTAGCCCCAACTTATAATAATTGATGTTAGAGCTTTCGTTGTTGCACAATAATTAGTATCATAGGTTGATGTTGGATTTTGGTGAAGGTCAAGTAAAGATTATGTCTAACGCACCTTCGATATTAATTTGTTCAAGGTAGATTTGGGCACAAGTTTGGCTTTAGATGTGGAATCAATGATCAAGTTGTTCAAGGAAACTTGTTTTGAATTAAAGTGGAGTTCATTCTATGAATAATGAAGATTGCTTGTTGGAACTTGAGTCAAGGTGGAGATTTATTGAATATTGTATCAAATTCCTAATTAAGTTTTGGTTTGGATTGCCTTGGTGTAGAAGGAAATGTTTTTTTCTTGGTGTAGAAGACGAGAATTCTCCTTGATATGAAAGGAAGTATTCCTTATTAAAGAAGTAATGAGTATTCCCTGTCCACCAGGGAATATGATTGAAGCCTTATAAATAAGCAATATTGCAAAAGGTTTGGTAGCTTTTGCCCAAGGTTCCTCCCACATTAGGAGAGGAGAATGCCCCTAGAAGAACATGAGTGGGTTTTGATGGTGAACTAAAAATTGAACCATCTCCAGTTTGTCCATAAAGTCGTCTAGGACCAAAAAGGTTAACCCAACATAAGAAGATCATCCACCGTCAGGAGGTCGTCTGTGGGTATGAAGGTCGTCCATCAAGGAAACACCTGGACGACCTCTCAACACTTAGAAAATTTTCATAATGGATTTATGTACAAAAACTTATAATGTGGACCACATTCTACTATTTTGAAGTATGAGCAAAATCCTTGTTCATCGCTGTAACTTCCCACTAAATACTTAACTTCTAATGGCGATTATAGAAGATAAGATTGAACCTTCTAACTTCTATAGCAGTTGTGGAAGTTAAGTCTGAACCTTCTAACTTCCGTACATGTTGAGGAAGTTACTAAACAAGTAACCACTCCAAGACTCACTGTATAAAGACTCATCCACATCAAATGAAAGTAAGTTTCCACTACCCCTAAAGTTGGAATTCTTGAGTTCTAGAGAGAAAACTAACTTAATCATCGGAGGGTTCTTGGCCGATTCACCCCGGTCACCTTTGATATTGTATTTCTTTCTTTTCAGGCCTTCCAAGTAACTGCTAGCCCATTGAAGCTTAGAGCATTCAGCCTACTGATTTTCTGTACATCATCAGTTGGCGCTGTCTATGGGAAAGATTAAATTTGTGTTTTGTAATTTATCGTTCTTAAACAAAAGGCTGTATGGTCTGGACAAGGTCAATGGCCACTAATCCAGGCCACCAAGAGAGTGGGAACGCTTCTAGCCACCCCAACCGCGCTCACCAATCAGCACCTGTTATGCCACCACCTTCCATCCAACAAATATAGTCTATGGCAGCCGCCATGGCAGAGTTAACCCGTCAGAATCAGGAGTTGACTCGAGAGATCAACCAAAGAAGGCAACGTAATGAAAGGTGTGTGAAAGGGCAAGCTCAGAGTCAAGAAGTTAGAAAAGGAGAAAATGTTGAGCGCGAGAACCATTCCAAGGGGACAGCATCGCGTAGGGTGCCACATTTGGAAAGGGAAATGGATCAAATGAGGAGGGCCATGGACGAAGGAGAATATGAGAAGGACGAGTCATGTACATGATTTAGTTCATCGAACCAATTCCCCTTTCATAGCTTCCATTAATAGTCATCCTTTGCCTTCCAAGTTCAAGATGCCTTCGTTAGATTCGTATGATGGAACGCGTGACCCATGTGATCACATTGCAACCTTCAAGACCACAATGCACCTTCAAGGAGTTCCAGACAAGATAATGTGTAAGGCCTTCCTAACCACCCTTCACCCTTAAAGGGCTAACACAGGTGTGGTTCAGTAAAATACCTCCAAACACTGTTGGTTCCTTCGAGGAGTTGAGCAAGTTATTTGTCAACAACTTTATTGGAGGACAAAGGTATAAACGCTCCTCGTCCAGCCTGCTGACTATAGAACAAGGAGAAAATGAGAGCTTGTGATCCTTCATCACTCGCTTTAACAGGGAAGCCCTGACAGTAGATGAGATGGACAATAAGTTGATGTTGGCAACCTTCCACAATGGAGTTAGTTCAGATTTATTCATCCACAAGCTTTATGATCAAAAACTATAAACCATGGCTGAACTCGTCCATTCAGCCCAAAGTTTCATGAATGTAGAGGATGCGATCATTGCTAAGAAAAGGAAGAAAGCAGAGCGATAGATCTCCCATGCCATTCTTAACAAGGCCCTCATCCAAAGAAGACACTGATGGGAAAGAAGAAAGATAGAGACAACAGGAAGGCAGTTTCGTCCTCAGGAAGAGATCAGTATTACACGCCCTTGAATGTTCCACTTGATTAGGTACTTATGCAGATCAAGGATGATCCATCCTTATAGTGGCCAAAGAAGATGAAGGGAGATCCCAATAAGCGCAATAAGAATAAGTATTGCCGTTTCCATAGAGATCACGGGCATGACATGGACGAGTGCTATAATTTAAAGCAACAGATAGAGAATCTCATCAGGTAGGGAAAGTTGAGAAAATTTCTTGGACGAAATCATGAGGATGAGAAGTTGAAAGGAAAGATAAAAGAGTCGTCCCCCCACTTGGAGAAATAAGAGTTATTGTAGGAGGAACTTCAGCAGGGCAATCTTCTAAGTCAAGGAAGACCTACTTGAAGGTGGTGCAAAACGTCCAACTCTTTGGACAACCACCAAGGATGAGGGGAGCAGACGAGCAGGCCATTACTTTCACAGACGAAGACGCTGGAAGGGTCCATCATCCACATGATGATGCGATTGTCATAACTTTGCTCATTGCAGATAACACGACTAGAAAGGTGTTGATAGATAACGGTAGTTTAGCAGATATCCTATATTATCCCGCTTTCCAGCAGATGAGGCTTAAACGAGACCAGCTTCGTCCAGTGAATTCACCCTTAGTAGGATTTGGAGGAATGAAGGTACAACCAGTGAGCATTATTACTCTACCTGTAGTGGTAGGAGCCTATCCACAGCAGATAGCTAAAGAAGTAAATTTCCTCGTTGTAGATTGTTCGTCTTCCTATAATGCCATCATTGGAAGACCAACTTTAAACAATTGGAAGGCAATAACATCTACTTACCACCTATTTATCAAGTTCCCAATAGATTACGGAATAGGGCAAGTACAAGGAGATCAATTAGCCGCTAGAGAATGCTACTTAGCCATGTTGGCTATGGATGAGCATGTGCAGACGATGAATATAGAGGAAAGAAGGGTTGCTGCAGAGCCCACTGAAGTACTAGAAGACATCCCTCTGGAATAGGGTAATCCCGAGAAATTTACCAGAATTGGAATAAGTATGGAGGAAAAGACGAAGTAGGACCTTGTCCAGTTCTTAAGAAAGATCATTGATGTTTTCGCGTGGAGTCATGAAGACATGCCAGGAATTGACCCAAGGGTCATACTCATCGTTTGAATATGTATCCATCTTCCAAGTCTGTTTGTTAGAAGAAGAGAGTCTTTGCTCTTGAGCGAGATAATGCTATCAAGGAAGAGGTCTAGAAGTTAACCACAACAAAATTTATTCAAGAAATCTATTACCCGGATTGGTTAGCTAACGTGGTGATGGTCAAGAAGGCTAATGGCAAGTGGAGGATGAGTGTAGACTTCACTGATTTGAACAAAGCTTGCCTCAAGGATAGTTATCCATTGCCACGTATTAACCAGTTGGTAGACTCAACAATAGGTCATCAATTGCTAAGCTTCATGGACGCCTTCTCAGGTTATAACCAGATAAAGATGGACGAGACAGATCAAGAGAAGACATCCTTCATTACCAGTCAAGGTTTATTTTGTTATAAAGTGATGCCCTTTGGTTTGAAGAATGCAGGGGCAACTTATCAGAGGTTAGTCAATCATATATTTCATCCACAAATAGGACGGAATGTAGAAGTTTATGTAGATGACATGCTGGTGAAGAGCTTGGATGAGAAGAAACATCTGGACGACCTACAGGAGACCTTTGACACACTTAGACAGTACAGCATGAAGCTGAATCCAAGTAAATGTGCCTTCAGGGTTTCATCAGGGAAGTTCCTAGGGTTCATGGTTTCACAGAGGGGAATCAAAGCGAATCCTAATAAGATCCAAGCAATACTGAACATGGAAACACCAAAAAATGTTAAGGAAGTCCAGTTCTTCACTGGATGAGTTGCAGCTCTAAACAGGTTTGTTTCAAAAGCTACTGATAAATGTTTGCCATTTTTTAAAGTTCTCAAGAAGGCATTTGAATGGACGGATGAATGCCAGAGAGCCTTCCAAGATCTTAAGGTTTATCTAACCACAACTCCCCTGCTAAGTCCATCCATACAAGATGAGAAATTGTATTTATACTTAGCAGTATCCCCACATGTAGTAAGTTCAGCGTTAATCAGGGAATAAGGGAAAGTGCAGAAGCCTGTGTATTATACAAGCCAAGCACTAAGGGGGGCAGAAGGACGATATCCAATGATTGAAAAGTTGGTCTTTGCACTAATAACGGCTTCTAGAAAGCTAAGGCATTACTTCCAGACTCATGTCATCAATGTCATGACGAATCATCCGCTCAAGAAGGCAATGAACAAGTTGGAAGCTGCAAGACGACCGATCCAATGGGCTATAGAGCTTAGTGAGTTTGATATCATATATCAACCCAGGAATGCAATAAAAACTCAAGCTCTAGCAGATTTTATTGCAGAGTTCATTCCAAGCCATGGTGATTTAGATAAGGGAAATGAAGCTAAAGCATGGGTCGTCTATGTCGATGGGTCGTCCACACTCTATGCAGGAGGAGTAGGAGTTGTATTGAAATCCCTAGAAGGGGACAAGTTGAAGTACGCAGCTCGTCTACAATACTAAACAACCAACAATGAAGTTAAGTATGAAACTCTCCTTAAAGGGCTGAAATTGGCTAAGTCCTTAGGGGCCGAGTTAGTGGTCGTCCAAGGAGATTCTCAGTTGATCATAGGCCAAGTGAATGGAACATGTGAAGCGAAAGAAAAGCGGATGAAGAAGTACCTCGGTAGGGTGAAACGTCTTATTAAGAAGTTTAAGGAAGCCAATTTCCTTCAAATCCCAAGGGAGTAAAACATGGAAGTAGACGCCTTAGCAAAGGCAGCATCCGTAAATGGATTGGTGGACGAACTTGATGAAGTTCAGTACATGCCTAGCATAGATCTTCCAGAGGTGTAGCAGATAGAAGGTGAAGGGAATTGGATGATCCCGATAATAGCTTACCTCAGGGATAGAAGGCTTCTAGAAGAAAGAGATGAGGCAAGAAAGCTAAGGATTAGATCAGCTAAATATGTTTTTATAGACGAAGTGTTATACAAAAGAGGCTTCTCTCAGCCTTACTTAAGGTGTTTAGCTCCAAACGAAGCAAACTACGTGTTGAGGGAAATTCATGAAGGAGCATACAGAAACCATTAAGGAGCTAGAACACTTGTCCACAAGCTCATCCATGCAGGTTATTACTGGCCAACCATTTAAGCAAATGCTAAGGCTTATGTAAAGGTGTGTGATCAGTGTCAACGCTTCAACAACGTCCATAGACAACCATCAGAGTATCTCACCCCAATGATGGCCCCATGGCCCTTTGCGCAATAGGGATTAGATATTTTGGGTCCCTTTCTAATAGGAACCAAGCAGATGAAGTTCCTGGTGGTGAGAATCGATTACTTCACTAAGTGGGTGGAAGTTAAACCCTTAGCAAAAATCACACAGCAAAATGTAAAAAACTTTGTCTGGAAGAGCATTGTGTGTCGGTTTGGAGTACCTAGGATACTAGTGTCAGACAATGGACGGCAATTCGATAACACACCCTTCAGAGATTTCTGCTTGCAACTTGGAATCAAGAATCATTATTCCTCACCCTTCTACCCATAAGCAAATGGACAAGCAGAAGTAGCAAACCGATCATTGTTGAAAATCATCAAGACTCGGCTTGAGGGGGCAAAGGGAGTATGGCCAGATGAGCTACCAGATGTTCTATTGGCTTACAGGACGACTGTGAGGACCCCCACAAGGGAAACTCCCTTCAAACTAGCCTATGGAAGCGAGGCAGTCATACCTGCAGAGGTGCACATGGCCAACCATAGGGTGATGAAGTATCATGATAAGGAGAATGAAGAACGACTTCGTCTTAACCTCGATTTAATAGACGAGGTAAGGATGGATGCAGAGCGGAGGACAGCAAGATATAAAAATCTTATGGCTAGACAATATGATGCAATGGTAAAACCCAGGCTTTTCAACATTGGGGAACTCGTCCTAAAAAAGGTTTCTTTGGCAACTAGAAACCCGGCCCATGGAAAACTAGGGCCTAATTGAGAAGGACCCTACAGGGTTATCAATTGCAAAAGGCAATGATCATACTACTTGGAAGCCTTAGATGGATGGAGGCTAGAGCACCCTTGGAATGTTGAGCATCTAAGATGATACTATCAGTAAAGGATCAGTCTAGACGAGCATCATCATGGACCAGCATCATCATGGACGAAGTTGGAGTTATGTGTTACTTTCCTCATATTTATTTATGTTTATTGTTAGTACTACATGTTTTAATTTTTTAATTCCCCAAAAGTGCATTAGTTTCCAACTTGTGCACTGCCTATGGACAAATTTGTGATGGACGAAGTCATGAACTTAGTCTATTTGTACATAAGTATTTTTAATTCCCTAAAGGCACTAGCTTCTAAGCATGTGTCATGCTTGTGGACGATGTTTATGTTGTGTATATACAGTTTGGATTTCCAATGTATATAATGATGTGTGAATTTCTAATTTTCATGTTATTTTCATTCAAACTAATCCACAAGAAGGCTAAAGGCCAAGACGAGTAAAATCTATGGACGCAGGGATGTAACATCAATAAGCTTTCCTTAAAATAAGGATGAAGCAAAGAAAAATAAACCTAAGGTATATTCGTCTAATCAATGGACGAAGTAAAACCCAAGGTATATTTGTCTAATCAATGGACGAGGAAAAACGTGGACATAAAATTACTTAAAATCCATGGATGAATTTGACCAGCCAAACAATCCGATCTTTGAACGAGTAAATGCTGGAAATGTCTTACCCAAAGACGAATAAAGAACCGTCCAGCCTATGAACGAGGGATAATGCAAGCTATAAGTCGAATTTATGGACGAATAAAGCTAGCAGAAACAAAGAATGGTAGAGGTGTTGAGCATGAAAAATTTATCCAACATGGACGATATAAACAAAGGAAATTTGTTCATTCAATTAGGACGATATAAAATGTTTTCATGAATGGACGGACCACACTTAAAACCATAGAAATAACATGGACGATATAAATAAGGGAAATTCGTTCATATATAAAGTATACTACATGTTGAACACCAAATAAGGAATGAAAATAAAAGTAGACATTCATTCATAAAAATTAAAGAAGGGTAGACGACCATCGTCCAAAAACCCTTGAGTTATTCAAAGCCAATGAAGGCAATTGTATTTGTTGCTCGTCCATAAACTTGGACGAGGGAATTGTACTTAAATGAATTTTAAAAAGGTAAAGCCCAAAACAACGGGCATTCCCAAACAAGCTAAAATAAATTTTTCTAAAAAAGAAAATGAGTTACTGGGATAAACCACTGGGGGCATCACCCCCAGACTTTGGGTCATCCTTGCTGGCATCAGTGGTGTCTTGGGCAGGTTCAGTTGTAGCATCGTCCACCAGGTTGACGTCCTCGGAGCTTGTCGAAAGCAGGGAACTCTCTGTGGCAGTGAGGATCATAAAGGAGTCAAAATTCACCTCAAGGTAGGCCTCTTTGGCATTAGAACGAAAGTCTTCATAGCCAGCAGTATAATGACGATCTAGACGAGTCTTGAACTCATTTGACCTCTTGAAGGCTACGATGGCTTCCTTCTGAGCCTTCTCCATAGACGAAGTAAACTCTTGAACCTTCACCTCGAGGTGAGTGATACGGGTTTCCTTCTCAATAGAGTCTGCCTTGAGCTCCTCCACTTCATTCTTTAGCTTCTGCTCAATTCCCTATAGACGATTAAGCTCCTCAGTCAGCCTGATTACTTCCCCCTTCTTCAAGAGGACCTCGTTAGTTATCTCCTTACTCTTCTCCTTGGCAACTTTAGCCTCATTACATAGCTCCTTAGCTTGAATGGACGCGGTCTAAAACTTTGACATGGCCTGAAAAATAGATGGACGAAGGAGAGTTAGAAAATTTCCTTAAAATTTTCTAGATGATAAAATAGAGACAATGAAAGACTACTTACCTTGAAAAGGTCATGGATGGCAGAACGCTTAAAGTCCTTCACTGACATGTTGTAGCAAGCATTCACCTCATGTTCAGTGACGAGTCCTTTGAACGACCTCCAAGCACCCTCATCCATCACCAAGTTAGAAGGACGCTTGATTTGCTCTGAAGGATGAGTCCTATGAGGAGCTTTGGCTGCAGGAGGAAGGTTCTTAGGCTGGACGGATGGAATGGTCTGGACGGGTACCAACTTCACTACTGAGTCGTCCAGGTCTACCGTCATAGGAGGAAATTTTGGAACCTTGGGAGGAGGGGTCTTGCCAGACTTTTGCTTCTTAAAACCTCGACGAGTTGGAAGGTCGCCAAGGTCCACAAAACTGGATATGCCTTTCCTCTTCCCAGCCTGGACGATAGGCTTTTGGATGACCAAGGGGGTAACATCGTCTTGGACCTGGACGTCCTCTTCACCCTCAGTACCACTAGCAACGCCTTTCCCTTTATTATCCTTCATAGTGGCTAACCATATGGTAAAAAAGGCATTATTATTATTATTATTATTTAAAAAAAAGAAAAAAAAAAGAAAAAAAGAAAAAGAAAAAAGAAAGTTGGACGAAGCTTACTTCGACGAGTAGTCTCCTTGTGTGCAAGATTCTTTACGTAAGGCTCAGGGCCAAGTCCCCAAACAGCTAGACGACTAAGGGTCACTAAGCTATGGAAGGACCTCTCAGGGAAGGCACGAGCTCTATCAATGCGCTCCAAATAAAAGTTGTTTAAACGTGGACGAGTGACAGCTGGACAAACACAAGGATAGAGTTAGATGAGGAAACGATAAAGTAAAATAGACAAGCAAAGGAAGAAAAACATACCTTCAGGACGAAGACGACCTAGGGGACTAGTAAAAGGAGGAAATGGGGCACTATTTACATCAATTGGGTCCCCAGCCCAACTGCCAGAAATAAAAAAGAATTCTTTTTTCCAAAGCCTGTCAGAAGAACTGCGGCCCTTAATCAAACTAAATTGGAGGCCCCTAGACGAGAACTGGTAAAAACCAGCAGATTGTTTAATCTCTAAGGGCTTATAGCAATAAAGGAACTCATCCATTGTAATTGGACAGTTCCCTTCAAGCGCCTTACACTATAGCACTTGCATGGCAATTATTGTCCTCCATCCATTAGGATTGAGCTAGTTTGGTCCAATATCCAACCTATGGAAAAGACCTTTACAAAAGGAATTAAGAGGAAACCTAAGACGTGCTAATAGGTAAGAAGTATATACACCAAAGACTGAAAGAGGAGAATAGCACCATTCACCCTTTCAGGCAGACGAGGTTGAAACTCTACAGGAATCTGATATCTACCTACTAGAGTGTTTAACTTACTCGCGTCCAAAGTAGACGCTACCTCAGGGGCACAACTATAAATTATATTTTCTTCCTCCTCCTCGTCTTGAGGAGGGCTAGGTGATCTACTTCTTCTAGACGAGCTAGCCTTAGCCCCAGAAGCCATCCTACATTGCATCTCCTGGAAATCCTTTAAGGGAAAACCATGAACCCCAGACGAATAATGCTCGTCTTAGGAACTACTATCACTACTACTACTAAAACTACCCTCACTACTATTCTCATAGCTACCACCATTTCCAAAGGACACGACATGATACTCGTCTATCTCTCTCTCAGTACTACCACTAGACGCAGACATAATTAGAAGAATGAACAAGATAAAAACCTAAGGATGAAGGGAAAGAAGTACCTAATGAGACTAGAGACGAGGACTAGACGAGGCTCTTGGACAAGATGGCAGAAAGAAAATTATCAGAAAAGTAAAGGGTAAGAGTGAGAATTCACATATTTATAGGGCCCAGAGGGGGGTCAACGAAGCGACACGGAGCAACTAGAGGCTGACACGTGGCATTTTTCTCGAAAAGTTGAATCAATGCGACAAGTCAACCAATTAGATTATGACACGTGGCACAATCTGGAACAATAAAATTCAACTAGAGTAAGAACGACATGTGGCACAACAATTGACTATTAAAATGTTGACACGTGTCAAAAGCAAACAGATATACTATAGTGTTTTGGACGACCCTTGGACAAGGGGGTAACTGATAGTGAACTAAAAATCGGACCATCTCCAGTTCGTCCATAGAGTCGTCTAGGACCAAATAAGTTAACCCAACATAAGAAGATCATCCACCATCAGAAAGTCGTCCGTGGGTATGAAGGTTGTCCATCAAGGAAACACTTGGACGACCTCTCAACACTTAGAAAATTTTCAGAATGGATTTATGTACAAAAGCTTATAATGTGGACCACGTTCTACTATTTTGAAGTATGAGCAAAATCCTTGTTCATCGTTGTAACTTCCAACTAAATACTTAACTTCTAATGACGGTTATAGAAGATAAGATTGAACCTTCTAACTTCTATAGCAGTTGTGGAAGTTAAGTCTGAACCTTCTAACTTCCGTATACGTTAAGGAAGTTACTAAACAAGTAACCACTCCAAGGCTCACTATATAAGGACTCATCCACATCAAATGAAAGTAAGTTTTCACTATCCCTAAAGTTGGAATTCTTGAGTTCTAGAGAGAAAACTAACTTAAGCATCGGAGGGTTTTTGGCCAGTTCACCCCAGTCACCTTAGATCTTGTATTTCTTTCTTTTCAAGCCTTCCAAGTAACCGCTAGCCCATTGAAGCCCGAAGCATTCAGCCTACTGATTTTCTGTGCATCATCAAGTTTCTTGAAGGAATAGTTGGTAGACTATTTGGGAGATTACCCAAGGTTGTGTATTGAGAGTTTGTTTGTTTTGTGAGTGTGATAAAGTTATTGAGTGTGTTGAGGTTTTGGGTTTGTGAGTGTTGATTAATGTCATTGTAATCCATATCATTGATAGTGGATATTTTTGGTTTGGCATTGCTCTCGTTGATGTAAGCACGAGATTGGCTAAACCACATTATATATTGTTGTCATTTATGGATGTTCTATTTGCTTGTTCGAGTAAAAGTGCTTGTACAAGTCTTAAATCATAACAATTGATGTTAAAGCTTTTGTTGTTGCACAACAGAAAGCACTCTAAAAAAAAACTAATCTAAACAAAAATAACAAGAAAAACAAAAAATAAAAAGAGATGGTGGGAGAAATGAGTGTGAAAGATGTACAACAATGGTGAATCTTTAGACTTGGCTTAATTGGCTTTATCCCTCGTTGAACCAACTTTCTTTCTTTATAAATAAATATATACTATATGTATATGTAGCCAAAAAAAAAAATTACTATATATATGTATATGCAATTTATGGCTATTGCAAAAGGAAAAGTTTTCCTTTGTGTCGTCTATTTTGGTGTTCGGATCCGTGTTATTTGTAGTCGAAAACTTGTTTGATTATAGTGAAGTCACTGGAGGCAGTGGTTCATTGATCTCTTTGATTGATTGTTTTTTGAGGAGAAGTATTGTCTTCTCATTTACCTCTGTGGTTCTTCTTTGTTGGGAACAAATTCTTTTTTGGTTGATGAACCGGTTGATTCTTGTTCTCAACTTAGTTTTTGTTTTTTCAATTAAGGTTTTGTGACAGTTGGGCCTCATAATATTCAAAGAAGGGTTGACAATTGGGCCCACTGACATTATAGAATGTGTATCATGGGCCTAAAAGCCCATACCTGAACTTATAGTACTAGCATTGGAAATTATTTTTGGGCTCTTTTTTTTTTTTTTTTGAGAATATTTTTCTATTAAAACTTAAACCCCAAGTAAAATCCTAATTTTTGAATGCACTAAACTAAGCTTTCCTTCCTCAAAACTATTACTACGTCGCCAAGGGCGAAAAACACCAAAGTGAAGAACGATGGAGTCAGACTCCGTGGACTTGAAAGTGAGTGAGCTCTTGAAGGAGGTCACCCTCGACTACTCGCCTGCCTTATCCAAGCACGTTAATGACACCGTTTTGGCCATCAAAGACGCCATCGATAAAATCCTCGATGACTTAAAGGTATTGTTCTTTCACTACTCTCTTCCCAAAACCCTAGGGCCTTAATTCTCTATTTGGCTACCAACAAAGAAAAGAAAAAAGAAACGGAATAAATTTTCGATAAAAAGTCTTTGTTAGTTACTAATTGAACTTAATGGACAGGTAACAGTGGATGAAGCTCCTGGTTTTGTGAGGGACATTGGTGCAGACAAAGTTGAGTTCAAATTCAAGAAGCCAACTTCTATTGAAATCGGTGGGAGTTACGCGATACAATGTAGAGTGAAGCCTGATATAAATGTTGATCTTTTTATTCGGTTACCTAAGGTTCTTGTATAGCTAATCTCCTTTATGTGTTTTTAATGAAAATTGATTAATTTTGTGATTGGTGTATAACTAATTTATCATTTGTGTTACTTGTTTTCTACTCGTGTTTAGTGTGTTATTATGTTGTTGCAATCTTGCATTGTTCATAGCATATCTGCTCCATGTCATGTGTTGATGAGCTACTTCCTTTTCTAATAAGAAATTAAGAATGGATGGATGGTGAGATCATAGGTTCAAAACTCATTGAGTGCCTGTGTAAATGTACCATAAAAAAATTTATTGGTAAAATGTACCAGTGTATGATACAAACCCAATTGGTTTGTTGGTTGTTTTGAGGGATCCAAGACCTCCTAATTGATAAATAGACTAATTCAAGGGAGTCCAGACCTCCAAAGTGAACTCACCCAATAATAATATTTTTCAGCTTACTCAGCTTCCTTTATTAATCAACATAGATGGCTTTACAAGATAAAGCTAACATTTAAGTTCAAAAGAAACCTAATTTTTATATACTACAAGTAGATAAGATTTATTCTAGACTAACATCGTTATCTAATTACCCAACTCCTAATAACAAAAATAAAATCTTAAATAATAAAATGAAATAAAAACTAGGCTCGTAACAGTGTATATTGATTTTGTTT
This sequence comes from Notholithocarpus densiflorus, assembly GCA_030021035.2. Classification (NCBI taxonomy): domain Eukaryota; kingdom Viridiplantae; phylum Streptophyta; class Magnoliopsida; order Fagales; family Fagaceae; genus Notholithocarpus; species Notholithocarpus densiflorus. The sequence continues at coordinate 987 of JARYZH020001506.1, read as the reverse complement.
TTCAACTTCTTTTACACATGATCAAATGAATTGGCTTTATGTTATAATTATAGCATATGTAGTTGCATGTGCGTACTGTTGATATAAGTTAACAAGCTGTCCCATGCTGCAAATGGATGAGCTTTGTGTTATTAGGACACTGATTTTATTAATTTAAATGTGTATACAATTGTCATAAGTTGGCTTTTGCTAGCCCTAACTCATAATAATTGATGTTAGAGCTTTCGTTGTTGCACAATAATTAGTATCATAGCTTGATGTTGGATTTTGGTGAAGGTCAAGCAAAGATTATGTCTAATGCACCTTCGATATTAATTTGTTCAAGGTAGATGTGGGCACAAGTTTGGCCTTAGATGTGGAATCAATGATCAAGTTGTTCAAGGAAACTTGTTTTGGATTAAAGTGGAGTTCATTCCATGAATAATGAAGATGGCTTGTTGGAACTTGAGTCAAGGTGGAGATTTATTGAATATTGTATCAAATTCCTAATTAGTTTTGGTTTGGATTTTCTTGGTGTAGCAAGAATGGTTTTTTACTTGGTGTAGAAGACGAAAATTCTCCTTGATATGAAAGGAAATATTCCTTATTAAAGAAGTAATGGGTATTCCCTGTCCATCAAAGAATATGATTGAAGCCTTATAAATAGGCAATATTGCAAAAGATTTGGTTTCTTTTGCCCAAGGTTCCTCCCACATGGGGAGAGGAGAAGGCCCCTAGAAGAACATGAGTGGGTTTCTTGAAGGAATAGTTGGTAGACTATTTGGGAGATTACCCAAGGTTGTGTATTGAGAGTTTGTTTGTTTTGAGAGTGTGATAGAGTTATTGAGTGTATTGGGGTTTTGGGTTTGTGAGTACTGATTAATGTCATTGTAATCCATATTGTTGATAGTGGATATTTTTGGTGTGGCGTTGCTCTCATTGATATAGGCATGAGATTGGTTGAACCACATTATATATTGTTGTCTTTTATGGATGTTTTATTTGCTT
>JARYZH020001505.1:0-27284 GCA_030021035.2 Notholithocarpus densiflorus | reverse complement strand
AAATATAACAACATATACTTGTTAAATTTTTTTTGTATTTTACTAGAAAGTAGAAGTAGTTTGTGACCATTGCTTTTAGGACTTAGGGAAAGCTCCTTTGCAATAATTAAAAAGGATCTTGATTCAAGAACATGATCTTCTATGAATTATAAAATGATTAGGATTGTTATTATATTCGTCATATTTTTTTGCGTAAATTACAATCACCCTTTGTGGTTTGGTCATTTCACAACTTAGTTCACAAAATTTCAATTATTATATTTATACCTCTAAATTTTGGATTAAAATGAAACTATGTTAGGATTCTGTCCAACTCAATAGTGTTTGTATTTTCTGGACAAAATTAACTCTCGATTTCATTTCACTTCTTCCTCTTCCTCCAAAATCTAGTTCGAAAAAGAAAAAGAGAACCAACATTCCATCATCAGCAAAAATTCAATGAATATGCTCTAAAATTAATTGGAGGAGTTTCTAATACTATCTAATTTTTACTATGAATCCGCTGTGAAATTAATGGAAACGGCCAAAGGTGCTCTCCATGTTAATTTGGCAGTATAAAAAAAGCACAAACCAAAGAAAAAATAGCAACAAACACAAAGTAGAAATTAAAAGTTGCATATGTGCAACCCAATCAAATCCTTGAGAATTAAGAATGACCTAAATAAAATTCTTAATAATCAAAGGAAACCAAAATTAAAAATTGCATCACACCCAGACCAGTCAAGCCGGTTTTAGACCCAATTGGTGAGTCCCATGTTGGGGAGATAAACACCTTGGAGAGTTTCCTTGAATAATTAATATAACATATAGAGACACACTTTAACCCAAAAGGCCTAAGCCCAATGGGTATGTGCTCAATTATGTTATATTAACTACTCATTCTTCTAATCTTTATTCAATATGGGACTTTACTCATACGTGTACACCCAACATCCCAAACCAAACAAAATCAATCCAAAATCAAAATCACAACAAATAATCAAAGAACTGAACCCATAACCATAACCGTGACAACAAACCCAACCCCAAACCTGGATTCAAACCCCAAGGCTAGGCCAAACAAGTTAGGGGTCTACTAGAAAATATGAATGAGGTGGACAAGGTCTTCAACTACTTAGATGCCAATGAGGATGACAAAAGATTTACTAGTTGATTTAACTAGAACTCACAAAACTTAAGAATTTAAAGGCAGTTGAGCTAACTTTGTTTGCTAAATTGTGAATGGGCATTCTCAAAAAATATAAAATTGTGAATGGCCAAACCAAAGGGTAGATTGTCATTACCTTTTTTGTTTTGTTTTTTTGTTTTCACTTCTTTTGGCAAGATAAATTTACCCGCAAAGCCCCTTTCCTTCTCTCTTGTATGAGCGTGTTTGTTTCTCAAAAAAAAAAAAAAAAAAAGTTTACCAATTGAGTTTTCAGGTCAAAGTCTACCTATAAACATGGTCGACTAAAAAATTAATTATATGATGAAGAGGTAATCAATTATTAAAGTCACACAATGTTTTAATTTTATGGACAACCATTCAACAATTTCCCTAGCTTGTCCATTTAGAAGATAAGTCAATTGAAGTTCAATTTTGGAGACATTTATAACACTTTTTATAACTCAATATGATGCTTTAAAGGTCCAAAATTACCTTCAGCCAAATTATATATTGGATTAAGTTCATAGTGGGCATGTAAATTGTTTTTAGAAAGATTTACCATATGTTTGGATGGAAGGAGAAAAATGGAGAGTAGAGCAGAAGATAACTACAATGAACTAAATTTTAGTATATTCTAATCACCTTCCCCTCTATTCCACTCTCCTCTCCCTCCATTCAATTTTGGCTCAATCATTGTTTTGAGTTCCATAGAATCCTTAAAGGCTAAAAGTGCATTTTAACCATCTTATTCACAAATCAAATTTTTACATAATTTTGTTCAGTGAAAAAAATGTTTACATAATTTTGAAGAAATAGAGCTTGTAGGTTTTTATAATTGATATTAGTCCACCAAAATAGAAATTCAAAAACGACACTTAAACGAAAAAAAAAGTATATATATTTTGAAGCCTTTTTTTTTTCAATGATAAATCATGTATATTAATTTGGGCCTCAACTCAAGAGGTAAAAGCTTTTATATATTTTGTGGCGGGCAGAGGAATGGATTCAACAAAAATGAAAATGTTGTACACTAGTTACTATGTGCTCGCACAATTAATTTTTAGAGATGGGATGCAAGGCCAACCTTTTAGTACCCGTTTTAGTAAAAAGTGACATTCAGAGATGTATGCATAGTATTCAAATGAGAATAGCTTTGAAAAAGCAAAGTATTCATCCTCGGGTTTGGTCTGAGGAGGTTGTTACAGTTTGATGTCCTCTCTCTCTCCCCATTTCTTTTTCTTTCTTAGAACTTTCCTTTTATCCGGATGCTTCTTTGCTTTATATATCTTAGCCACCTAGATCTTACACTTGGAGGGTCATGATCATACTTCCCCGACACTTGTCCCATCAGACCTTGCTAGAAGGTTTTTACACCAAAGTATTAGCTGTGAAAAAACTATTCAAGGTCATTTCTCTATTAATTCGGCCAGCTAAGTGGTTGCAGGGTATTTAATGCGGAGGGGATGGCCACTCTGTCCTTCCTTTTCTTCTATTCCATGCTCAACTCCAAATTACCCTTGTCTCCTCTCGAACTTAGCCATGCACCCTTTGACTTTGTCCCTCGACCTTCCGAGGTTAGGCGCATGTCCTCGGCATCTTCGCCAATTATGGTTGCTCAGTCTAAGTACAAATTACATGGCTAACTTCTGTGGATAACCCAACTATAGTGTCCGAGGTTTACTCCTATATAAGCTTTATCAACCCTTTGTGATGATGCCGAAAAATCACCAGTGAGCCACACGGTTCTCGCACACTCGAAACAACATCTGCACAACAAAAAGAGAAGACCTCGTAGAGAGCACAGGTGTGATGCCGGCCAAATATCCTCCGAAGGTCAAGTTAGAACTTCTCACAACTCTAAAGTGCTAGAGCGGAGTCAATTATGCGTACCTTGGTTTGTGAGGGTATTGTGACTTTTTATAGTAGTAAAGGGTTGACCTCTCTTCCTTGGTGTAGAGTTCTTTTCCTTATAGGAATCCTCATGAGCGTATTTTTCGGAATCCTTTCCTTATAGGAGTCTTTTTATTAACACCAAGCGTGGGGCGCAAGATATTTCTTTATATATGCAAACGTGGAGACCAAGCAAGGCCACGTTAGGGTCGTCAGCTTTGCCTACTACCTTGTCAGGGTCGTCAGCTTCACCTACTCCCTCGTCAGGGTCGTCAGCTTCACCTACTCCCTCGTCAGGGTCGTCAGCTTCGCTTACTACCTCGTCGGGGTTGTTAACTTCGCCTACTCCCTCATCGGGGTCGTCAGCTTCGCCTATTCCTTTCAGCTTAGTAGTGTCAGCTTTCCATTTATGACAAGTTAACCCCGTCTTCGTAAAGCTGTTTGGCTGCCATTTATGACAAGTGAGGCCGACGGGTCTATTTTGAACGTCGCTTCATGATACTATATTCATGAGTATTCACATTCACAATTTTACCCTTATCAGCTGCCCCCCACTCCATGATCTCGTCAGCTTAAACTGACAGGTTTATGGAGTTTAAGTCCTTTTCATTTGGACAATTCCAACTCGTCTCTTCAGTAGACTTGTTCATCTCGTTATCTTTTATGTTAAAACCGTCGTTTTGTAATATTAGTCATATCCTCTGGTGGACGAACTCGTCAGCTTTATGGGCTCGTCCACTTTGGGGACTTGGCGCAACCGTCCATTTCGTAGGTATTACTAACTGACTCATCCAATCTATAGACTTAATGATAAACTCGTCCACTTTGTGGACTTAATAATTTTTCATTCTCTTAGGATGAGGTCGTCCACTTTGGACTTATCAATGTTGTCCACTTTGTGGATTTAATAGGGTCGTCCACCTTGTGGATTTAATAAGGTCGTCCAGCTTGTGGACTTAATAACACATGGTTGTCCACTTTGTGTCCATTTTATGGACTTCATAACTTTTTTCATCCTCCTGGGATGAAATCGTCCATCTTGTGGACTTAATAAGCTTGTCCATTTTATGGACTTGATAACATTTCATCCTCTTGAGATGAGGTCATCCACTTGATGGACTGCATATTAGGGTCGTCTACTTTGTAGACTTGGATTCCTCCACATTGTGGACTTGTTGAGGTGACTAAATGTTGGTACCTCGTCAACTTGTGAGTCGTCCACTTGGGGTCGTGGACTAATTGAGGTGACTAAATTTTGGTGCCTCGTTACCTTTTTGGTCGTCTACTTGTAGGCGACTTAGTATGGTGATCATCCACCCATAGTCGACTTCGGTCATGCGTCTACCCGTAGGTGACTTAACGTAGTGATCGTTCACCCGTAGGCGACTTTGGCCACGCGTCTACCCGTAGGTGACTTAACGTAGTGACCGTCCACCCGTAGGCGACTTTGGCCACGCGTCTACCCGTAGGTAACTTAGCGTAGTGGCCGTCCACCTATAAGCGACTTTGGCCATGTCTGAATAAACTCCTCTTATTATAATAAACAATGCATTCGTAGAAAAAGTAGTTCTTAAAAAGAAAACGAAGACCTGCCCTTTGGGCTTTAAAAGAGTTATTGTAGCAAAAACTAAAGTAAATAGAAAAACTGAGGAGTATAGCTAAAATTCACTAAGGTAAACTAGAAATAAAGGGGTGCTGCTCTTCATGCCATCCTTTTTACTAGTAGTACTTTCGTAGGCACTTGGTGTTCCACGGGTGGTGTAGCTTCTGTCCGTCCAGCGTCTCCAGTTCTTGCTATCTTCCGCCCTCTGTCTTGTTGCGTATTCTCCTGGCTTTCTCTCTTCTCTCGAGTCAGAAGCGCGTCTTCAGCATTCATGTACTTGGTTGCCCTGTAAAGCACGTCCGACATAGTCTTCGGGTCGTTCTTGTATAGTGAAAATAGGAACTTACCCTTCCGCAGCCCATTTGTTAAAGCGGCTACAAGTATCTTGTCGTCAGCTTCATCGATTGAAAGCGCCTCTTTGTTAAAGCGTGCTATGTAAGACCTTAGCGTCTCATCTTCCTGCTGCTTGATGCTTATCAAGCATGTTGTAGACTTCTTATACCTGTGTCCCCCGATGAAGTGCGAAGCAAATTGGGCGCTTAGCTCCTTGAAAGTACTGATGGAGTTAGGCGTCAGCCTGCTAAACCATATCCTTGCGGGACCCTTTAGTGTGGTGGGGAAAGCTCTGCACATGATCTCGTCGGGTACCCTCTAAAGGTGCATTAGGGTCTTGAAGGAATCCAAATGATCTAGAGGGTCATTGTTTCCATCGTAGTTTTCCACCTGCGGCATACGGAACTTTGGTGGAAGGGGGAAGGAGTTAACGGACGCGGTGAACGGCGAGTCGGTTCGGTGGACCAGATTATTAAGGTCGCTGGACACCTGTCCTTTGAGGGAATTCGTCATAACGTCCATCTGTTCCTTCATCGCCTGCATCTCCGCGACAATGTGGGGTGGAACCATATCAGTGACGAATGAACGACTCATATCTTGTCGCTCTGGTCTGCTTGGGGCATTACTACCTTCCGGCCCCTCTTGGTCTCTTCGCTCGGCACTGGTACCTTCTTGGTCCTCTTGCTGAGTGCCATGACCCGCGTTCTTCTGGTGTAACTGCTCTTCCAAATCGTGGTTTTGCTGAGTGAGGCGTTCCACAGCCGCGGTGAGAGTCTGAATTTGTCTCTCGAGGGCAGTTGGGCGTGGTTCGTCTCCCTGAACGTTATTGGTGGTCGCCATCGAGCGAGTAAGTACAATGCAACTCTTGGTTCGAGAAGCTGTCGTATGGCTTTCAGATTGCTAAGAATAGCACAAAATGAGTTTTTCCCATAGATAGCGCCAACTGATGATGCCGAAAAAATCACCAGTGAGCCACACGGTTCTCGCACACTCGAAACAACACCTGCACAACAAAAAGAGAAGACCTCGTAGAGAGCACTGGTGTGGTGCCGGCCAAATACCCTCCGAAGGTCAAGTTAGAACTTCTCACAACTCTAAAGTGCTAGAGCGGGGTCAATTATGCGTACCTTGGTTTGTGAGGGTATTGGGGCTTTTTATAGTAGTAAAGGATTGACCTCTCTTCCTTGGTGTAGAGTTCTTTTCCTTATAGGAATCCTCATGAGTGTATTTTTCGAAATCCTTTCCTTATAGGAGTCTTTTTGATTAACACCAAGCGTGGGGTGCAAGATATTTTTTTATATATGCAAACATGGAGACTAAGCAAGGCCACGTGAGGGTCGTCAGCTTCGCCTATTACCTCGTCAGGGTCGTCAGCTTTGCCTACTCCCTCGTCGGGGTCGTCAGCTTTGCCTACTACCTCGTTAGGGTTGTTAGCTTCACCTACTCCCTCGTCGTGGTCGTCAGCTTCGCCTACTCCCTCGTCGGGGCCGTCAGCTTCGCCTATTCCCTTCAGCTTAGTAGTGTCAGCTTTCCATTTATGACAAGTTAACCTTGTCTTCCTAAAGCTGTAGACGTCCTAAAGCTGTTTGACTGCCATTTATGACAAGTGAGGCCGACGGGTCTATTTTGAACGTCACTTCATGATACTATATTCATGAGTATTCACATTCACAATTTTACCCTTGTCACTTTGGATCCTTGTCCCCCCCCCCCCCCACCCCTGCACCCACACCCACACCCACATACATACATACATACGTGCACATATATACATATATATATATATATATATGCTAAACAGCTGGTAAAGGCTTATATTTGTGTTGGCACAAAGGCTTAACTTTTATAATTGTATTTAGCGTGTTCAACTTAAATATTCCAACAAAGTTTCTCTCAACAATCAAGCATATAAGGAAACTCACTTAAAAAAAAAAAAAAAAAAAAACTTTTTTTGTCAATCAAGGAATTGGTTGATGGCACTTGCTCTTCCATCCTGGAATCTTTGCGTCTACTAGCATTCCCCGCTTTTCTCCCTCTTTTGTTGCTTTTAATTATGTATGTATTTTTTTTTAAATCGTTCTACAATGGGGAATATGTCATGGCAAGAACGACAATTGTAAGTAAACAATTGGTTAATCTCACATTGGAAAATGAGTGTGAGTTAAAGAGGTTTAAAGCTTGTGCTGTGTATCCAAGAGTTAGGCATTTTTGGATATACACCACTGTAAGTTTCTTTAAAAAACATTGTCCCCTCTCCTCGTGTGTGTGTTAAAAAAAAATACTCAGTATTCTAAAAAAAAAAAAAAGTTAATGTCCCACACTATACGTGGATGTTTGGTAATTTCATTTGAAATTTCTTAAGTCCCATGTATAATACTTATTTTATTATATCGTATTTATGATGTTTCTCATAATATTACTGAATGCTTTGATGCTTAATTTTCTTAATTTATATTTTATAAGTTTTCCTTATTCTAGAAGTAGTTTCCGACTATTGATTGAGTTTTTTTTTTTTGCTAATCTATATATATGAGATTGGAATTTCATAGTTATTAGAAATTTCTAGGAGTCTATACCATATTATAAATTTTACATTTAAAATAATAAAATAACATCTAGATAAAAAGTAGAGTTTAGTTCTAAAACTGAACACCAAATCCTAAGACCCCAATCTCAAAAACTTTTTTCATAATCTAAATTGATGAAGCGGAAATTCGTCAGTCAGAGTGGGCAGATGGAACCAATCCCCAACCTATGTAAATGTATCTCCAAAGATGGTTACCGGTGTGGTGCCTGCCACAACACCTCCGATGCCAAAGTCAGTATAAGGTAACTCTTTGTAAATCTAAACAGAGTTGTAGAATAATAGTGAAAGTATCTCAGAATTTTCTTGTACCTTGTTTTCCCTTTGTGAGGGTCTTTATATATGTTTTTAAAGCTCCTAGCCGTTGGGGTTGTTATGGTGGCTTTAATGTCCCTCTTGGTAACGTTTTGTGCATTGAAATGTGGCTTCAATGTGCTCCAACGGTTCATACAGCTGGCTTTGTAACCGTTTGGGGTATTATGGGCGGTATTGAATGATCTTGCTACCCTCGTCGGTGTCATGGATATTTCCTTAGACTCGTCTTCAGAGGATGGTCTCGTCTGTCCTCCTAACCTCGTCATTATTTGGTTTTGTCAGTCCCATCAGCTACCCCCGGATTCTGAGGTCGTCGTGACACGTTACGACGACCATAGAATATGAAAAATTATGGGTTGTAAATGACTCTTGGGGTTTCGCTCCGTATTAAATGCATAGTGGCAGCGCCTTTCTGGTTGTGGCCTACGTGGCACATTCTGACTGGTGAAGTTAATGCTCCAATTTGTGGGACTATTGGGTTTCCCGCTGGTTTTCAGTTTTTTGGGCCTTGGTTTTAACTTCTCCCCTTCTCATTTTTTCCTTTTCAATTTTCTCAAAACTTCCAATTATTATTCTAAGCATTTTGTTCGCTGACCTCCTTCTGTCATTCTTTTGGTATGCTGTGCAGTGGTGCTTCCGCCATTTTTAAGGTACATTTCTTCTCTTTTTCCTGCTCTTCCTTTCCTCCTTTATTCTATTGCGACGTTGCTTCTGATTCCTTTATTCTTTTCTTTTTCTTTGTCCTCTTGTTTGTCTTCTGTTTCTTGGGGATTTAGCTTGTATCGTTTCCTTTTGTGTTTCTCTCTGGATTTCCATGGTTAGTAGCTCTGAGGTTAAGATAGTGTGCCCATCAATCTCCTTCCTTTTTGCGCGCTTAGGGGGGTCTTTAGGCGTTTTTCCACACCTTGAGAATTTCATTTTCGAGGGTAATTTTTTGAGCGTTGTGTTGGCCGATCTGTTGCCTTTGCTACGCCAATCGATTGATTGGTTCGAGGGTTGGGTAAGAGAGTAGGGAACAATGTCTGAGGTCAGGTCTAGCGAGCTCGAGATTGGGTTATCGTCTAGCGGTGACCCAGTGGAGGGGGACACGGCCGTCTCTACCATTCGGAAAGTTAGGGCTTTTTATGCCCTTAGGGAGGAATGTGGATTGGATGTTGACACACTGGGGAGATTTAAGGATAGGTTCCAATTCTCGGAGCGAGTTAGGGTTCGTCTGCCCAGTGAGAAGGATCGGGCTTGTCACTTCTTCCTAGGGGAGGTATGCTTTTATGAGTTTGCCTTCCTCTGTGGGTTGAGGTTTCTTGTCCATCCCTTTCTCATAGAGTTGTTAGATTGTTTTGGTATCGCTCCCGGGCAGCTTATGCCCAACTCGTGGAGAATAGTGGTTAGCTGTATGGGAATATGGTTGGCCACTACGGACGGGGATATGCTCAAGGTTGACGAGCTTATGTACCTGTATCGCTTAAAAGCGTCTAAGGAACACGGGTACTATGAATTGGTGCCCTGGGAGAGGAAGACTAGGATCGTCAAGGGTTTACCTTCGTCTTTCAGGTACTGGAAGTCCAGATTTTTCTTTGTGTCTGAGGACGATTTTGAGACTCCCTCTGGCGGGGTTTGGGGTGATCTCCCGAGGTTGCATTGTCGGTGGGGATCCCCGACCTTAGGTGCGTCAATTTTTCTTCTTGTCTTTTAAGTTTCGTTGCGTCTACAGTTATTGCCACTGATCCTTTCTCTTTCTGTTTTGCGCAGTTAAAAGACGGCCTAAGCTTAAGAGCAGGTATAAGGAGCGGGTACAGAAGGCAATCGAATACGCGCAGACGATTGAGAGCTGGGACGATCTTGTGGACCCAAGGACTCTTGCCTTCTACTGTCTAGGACCAGACCCTTCTGCCTTCGTCCTGCGTAATCTTGAAATTAAAGGAAAAAAGAGTAAGTGTTAGGTCCGTTGGTACTGACTTTTTCGTATACATTTTTTTTACAAGTGTTTCCCTCTTGTAGAGATGATGACCAAATTCAATAAGGACATGTATGCAAAGATGAGGTCGAAGAAGGACGAGCCGTTGTCAAATTTGGGAAAGAAGACGGTGCGTGTCACCGGGAAAGGTACCCCTGGTACTCCAGCCGCCTCCGTTACTCCCGTCGTTTCTGGTGCTGAAGCGACGAGGACGGCCTCTCCTTCAACCTCGGTTGAAGAGCTTCCTACTCCCGCCTCTAAGAGGCCGTGCTTGTCCAACAAGGAGAAGGGGAATGTTGATACTCGTTCGTCAACCGTTTGGGATAACGAGGGGCTTGCGGTGGATAAGGCTCACGGAGTTATAACTGCTGAGGATTTAAAGGTATTTTCTGGGGTGCCTCTTAACACTGTTGCAACTCGCCATGTCCATAAGCTTGTCTAGGTAAAATGTTTGTGTAATTTTTCGTCCTTTTTTCTTTTTCATTCTACTGATGACTTTGAATTTCTTCTTTGTGTTGGGGGAAAGTCTCCACATTACCTCTGAGTACTTTACTCAAGAGGCCAAGGTGGCGTCCCTCACGTCAAGGATGGAGGCTTTGGAGGTGGAGAGTTCCACGCTGAAGAAGAACCTGATTGATTCTATGGGCGAGGCCACCACTCTAAAAGAAAAGGTGAAGACTTTGGGCGACGACCTCAGGGCTGAACGTCAGTTAACCTTGGAGAAGGATGAGCAACTTCTGAGTGCCAAGAAGAAGCTCAAGACTATTGCTGCCAGGTCTGTTGAAGCTTTCCAGACGACGGATGAGTACAACACTGTCTTGTTCAGCTGGTACTTCAAAGGTTTTGAGCTTCTGAGGAGATATCTTGTCAAACATCCTTCCGGGGTGGACTTGGAAAAATTGGATTTGGAGGAGGTTGACCAGGAGATGGCTGCTGATGAGGCTGCTCATTCTTCTGCCACTGACGCCCCTGAGGATGCCCCTGTTAGCGACGCCCTTGCCGGTGATGATTCTGCTACTGGTGCCTAAACCTGATTTCATAACAATTTCTTTTTGGGGCTTTTTGTAAACCTAATTTCATAACAATTTCTTTTTGGTTTTTCTTTAAGAAAAATATCTTTAGCCCAGTGTTTGTGGGTTTTTAGTTGTGAAAACAATGGTAACTGCCCGTGATTTTTGGGCTTTAATTAAATTTGTAGTAATGTACTTACTTGCATTCGTGATTGCATGCTCTTAGGTTCATGATACGTTCATGATATGCTCACGGTATCGTGCCTCGTACTTAGTGAAATTTTTAGTCGTGACTTTCCCTCTCGTCACTGATTTTGCTTGTGCGGGCTCTGTTACTTAGTTGATTTCTTGCAACTAGCACCTCTTCCAAGGTTCTTATTGAGGGTTTTGATGAACTAGTTTCAGCTTGAGCTCTATTCTGGTTTGTTGCAAGGTTCTTGTCTCTTCAAGGGATCATTTTCACCATCAGTAGATGATGTCCGTCGAGGCAGAATCTTGCCATTCATAACTTACATCCGTCTGAGCGGATCAGTAGATGATGTCCTTTTATCGGCGTCAGTAACTTGCATCCGTCTAGGCGGAATCTTGTTACTTAGCCATTTTTGGCTTTTTTGACTTACACCCTTTTAGGGATCTTGTCATCGTCAGTAACTTACATCCGTCTAGGCGGAATCTTGTTACTTAGCCATTTTTGGCTTTTGTGACTTACACCCTTTTAGGGATCTTGTCATTCGTCAGTAACTTACACCTGTCTAGGCAGAATCTTGTTACTTAACCATTTTTGGCTTTTGTGACTTACACCCTTTTAGAGATCTTGTCATTCTTTGAACTTATAGCTGACTGGACCTGCTCATATGAGGACATTAGCTGAATTATTCTTTTATTGATTTCTGAAATGAATACATTTATTTGCTACATCTATTGATGGTACTTCTTCAAGTGCTCGATGTTCCAAGGTCTCGGGAGCCTCTGTCCGTCTAGGGTTTCTAGGTGATAACTGCCTTGCCTGGAGTAGTGGACGACTCAGTAGGGCCCTTCCCATGTGGGGCCAAGCTTTCCTTGGGCAGGGTCTCTGGTTGCTATGGTGACTTTGCGCAGGACGAGGTCGCCTATGTCAAGTTGTCTGAGCTTTACCCTTCTGTTGTAGTATTCGGCCATCTTCTGCCGGTATGTTGTCATTTTGCTGGAAGCTTTGTCTCTTACCTCGGCCAGACAATCCAAGTTGATTCGTAGTTGATCGTCGTTGTCTCCTTCGTGCAGACAAAGCAAAGGAAGAGAGAATGCAAAAATACCTCAGGCTGACAAAACATCTGACTTAGGAGTTTGATAAGGTGGAATTTGTACAGATCCCCAGAAGCTAGAATATGGTAGCAGACGAAGTTGCGAAGATGGCATCGTCGGAAGAAGTGGCGACGGGCACAGGTTTGATGATGGAATCCTAGAAACGCCCCAGCATCGAGGAAGTTCCAACATTTGCGATCCAGAGCACAAACAGCTGGATGACGCCAATCGTGTCCTTCCTCCAAGATGGGCACCTCCCTCTAGACTCAGAGGAAGCCAAGAAGACCAAGAAGAGGGCAGCCAGATTCACGATCCTAAATGACACCTTATACAAGAGAGGCTTCTCCATGCCCTACTTGAAATGTGTCAACGAAGAGGAAGCTAAGTACATCCTGGAAGAAATCCACGAAGGAGTCTGCGGAGATCATGCTGGCCCTAGATCCCTGGTAAGCAAGGTAATTCGAACAGGTTATTTTTGGCTTACTATGCAGGTGGACGCAGTGGAACTCGTCAAAAAGTGTGACAGATGCCAAAGGTTCGGGAATGTCCAGCGACTCCCTGCAGAGAAACTAACAACGATAGCATCCCCATGGCCATTTGCACAATGGGGAATTGACATCGTCGGCCCATTATCCCTAGGCAAAGGTCAGGTAAAATTCCTACTGGTTGCCATTGATTCATAAAGTGGGTCGAAGCAGAGGCGCTAGCAACCATCACTGAAGCAAAAATAAGGAGCTTTGTATGGAAGAATATAATCTGCAGGTTCGGGATTCCGAGGATGATCATATCAGATAACGGGTGGCAGTTTGATAGCCAAAGCTTCAGGGACTTCTGTTCAGGCCTAGGCATCAAGAACCAATTCTCGTCCCCAGGGCATCCACAGGCGAACGGACAGACGAAGGTAACGAACCGAACGCTACTCAAGATCATCAAAGCTAAACTGAATGATGCAAAGGGTGCTTGGCCAGAAGAATTGCCCAACGTTTTGTGGGCATACAGGACCACGTCAAGAACCCCAACAGGAGAAACCCCGTTCAGACTCACCTATGGCACTGAAGTAGTAATTCTCGTCTGGCGCTGGCTACTTCTACTTCGACCGGGATTACTGCTTCAGTGCCATAGGTGAGTCTGAACGTGGTTTCTCCTGTTGGGGTTCTTGCCGTGGTCCTGTATCCCCACAAAACGTTGGGCAATTCTTCTGGCCAAGCACCCTTTACGTCATTCAGTTTAGCTTTGATGATCTTGAGTAGGGTTCGGATCATTACCTCCGTCTGTCCGTCGCCTGTGGATGCCCTGGGGACGAGAATTGGTTCTTGATGCCTAGGCCTGAACAGAAGTCCCTGAAGCTTTGGCTGTCGAACTGCCGCCCGTTATCTGATATGATCGTCCTCGAAATCCCGAACCTGCAGATTATATTCTTCCATACAAAACTCCTTATTTTTGCTTCAGTAATGGTTGCTAGCACCTCTGCTTCGACCCACTTTGTGAAGTAATCAATGGCAACCAGTAGGAATTTTACTTGACCTTTGTCTAGGGGCAATGTGCCGACAATGTCAATTCCCCATTGTGCAAATGGCCATGGGGATGCTATCGTTGTTAGTTTCTCTGCAGGGAGTCGCTGGACATTCCCGAACCTTTGGCATCTGTCACACTTTTTGACGAGTTCCATTGCGTCCACCTGCATAGTAGGCCAAAAATAACCTGTTCGAATTACCTTGCTTACCAGGGATCTAGGGTCAGCGTGATCTCCGCAGACTCCTTCGTGGATTTCTTCCAGGATGTACTTAGCTTCCTCTTCGTTGACACATTTCAAGTAGGGCATGGAGAAGCCTCTCTTGTATAAGGTGCCATTTAGGATCGTGAATCTGGCTGCCCTCTTCTTGATCTTCTTGGCTTCCTCTGAGTCTGGAGGGAGGTGCCCATCTTGGAGGAAGGACACGATTGGCGTCATCCAGCTGTTTGTGCTCTAGATCGCAAATGTTGGAACTTCTTCGATGCTGAGGCGTTTCTGGGATTCCATCATCAAACTTGTGCCCATCGCCACTTCTTCCGATGATGCCATCTTCGTAACTTCGTCTGCTACCATATTCTAGCTTCTGGGGATTTGTACAAATTCCACCTTATCAAACTCCTGAGTCAGATGTTTTGTCAGCCTGAGGTATTTCTGCATTCTCTCTTCCTTTGCTTCGTACTCTCCCTTGATTTGCCCAATCACCAGCTTTGATACGTTCTGGACTAACAGGTCCTTAGCTCCAAGAGCCTTCCCGAGTCTTAGTCCCGTCAGTATTCCTTCATATTCGGCCTCATTGTTGGTTGCCGAAAATTTCAGTTGAACTCCGTATTTGAGTACTTCTCCGTCAGGGGTGGTTATGATGACCCCTACTCCCCCCGTTTTTTGGGCTGACGAACCATCTGTCTGTATCGTCCATCGTTCGGCTTCGTTAGTGAGACTATCTTCGTCCGAGAGGGTGAACTCGGCAATGAAGTCCACCAAAGCTTGTGCCTTAATGGCTATCCTGGGGTGGTACTCAATGTCGAATTGGCTGAGTTCTATTGCCCACTGGACCATTCTTCCAGCTACTTCAGGTTTGTTCATGGACTTTTTGATAGGTTGGTCCGTCATCACTATGATAGGATTTGTTTGAAAGTACTGTTTCAGTTTGCGTGAGGCCATTATTAACGCGAACGCAATTTTTTCAATTCTTGGATACTTGGATTCAGCTCCCTGGAAAGCTTGGTTGACGTAGTAGACTGGGAGCTGTTTCCTGCCTTCCTCTCGAATTAGGGCTGCACTCACGGCTGTAGCTGATACTGCCAAGTACAAATACAGGTTTTCCCCTTTCTTAGACGGACTTAAGAGAGGGGGATTACTCAGGTAGCGTTTGAGTTCCTGGAACGCTGCTTCACATTCGTCAGTCCAGGCAAAAGCCTGCTTTAAGGTCTTGAAGAAGGGCAGGCATTTGTCTGTCGCTCTAGAGACGAATCTATTAAGGGCTGCAATTCTTCCTGTGAGCTTCTGGACTTCCTTGACGGTCCTGGGTGATGCCATGGTGATTATGGCTTGCACCTTTTCCGGGTTAGCTTCTATGCCCTTTTGGGACACTATGAATTCCAGGAACTTCCCTGAGGCCACACCAAAAACACACTTACTGGGATTCAACTTCATCTGGTATTGTTTGAGGGTGGCAAATGTTTCCTTTAGGTCGTCTAGGTGGCCAAGTTCTTCCTTGCTCTTGACGAGCATGTCATCCACGTATACTTCCATGTTTCTGCCGATCTGCTTGCTGAACATCTTGTTTACTAATCTCTGATAAGTAGCTCCTGCGTTCTTTAACCAAAAAGGCATTACCTTATAGCAGTAGAGCTCTTGGCTTATGATGAAAGGTGTTTTCTCCTGATCTTCTTCAGCCATTTTTATCTGGTTGTATCCTGAGAAAGCGTCCATGAATGTCAGCAACTTATGTCCGGCTGTAGAATCCACAAGCTGGTCTATCCTCGGCAGAGGGAAACTGTCCTTCGGGCATGCCTTGTTCAAATCTGTGAAGTCTACACACATCCTCCACTTCCCATTTTCCTTCTTCAAGAGTACGACGTTCGTGAGCCAATCAGGATAGTATACTTCTCGAATGAAGCCCGCCATCAACAGTTTGTTAACTTCATCTGTAACTGTTAAGTCTCGTTCTGGGGCTAAGACTCTCCGTCTTTGTTGGACGGGCTTCCTCTCCGGGTCGACATTCAACTTATGCTGAATGGTTTTTGAAGATATGCTTGGCATGTCCTCGTGGCTCCATGCGAAGACATCTAGGTTCTCTTTGAGGAACTGGACGAGCTTTGTTCTCATCTCTGGACTTAGCGTCGTCCCTATTCTTGTCGTCTTTATTGCCTCTCCTTTAGCCAATTCCACTGTTTCCAAGGTTTCCACTTTATCCTCTTCTTTCTCTTCAATCATCCATGTATGGTTCTCCTTTGTAGCCAAAACGGCCTGGTAGCATTCTCTGGCTAGGATTTGATCCCCTTTTACTTTGCCAACACCGTCATCTGTTGGGAATTTTACCTTCAGGCAATAGGTGGATGTGACTGCCTTCCATTTGTTGAGTGTGGGTCTTCCAATAATTACATTGTAAGATGAGGGGCAGTCTACTACCAAGAAGTCTAACTGACGGGTTAACTGTCTCGGGTATGTTCCCACTGTTATTGTTAACGTCACTATGCCCTTGGGATATACCCTGTCTCCATTGAAACTGACGAGAGGGGAGTCAAACGGGTGCAGTCTCTTTGAATCTAGCTTCAACTGCTGGAAAGCGGGAAGGTAAATGATATCTGTAGAACTACCATTATCCACGAGGATCCTTTTGGTGTTGAATCCCTCTATGGTCAGCATTATGACCAAAGGGTCGTTGTGAGGCTGCTTTACTCCCCTGACATCTGCTTCACTGAAAGACATGTCCTGGTCCGTCCGTCTATTCTTAAACGGAGGTATCATGTGGACGCTGTTCACCTGTCTTTGGCAGGTCTTCTTAAGGGATCTGAATGATCCTCCATTGAAGGGCCCTCCTGCGATCGTATTTATCTCCCCGATCACATCCTGCGGAGGCTAGGATGGACGATCATCATTCCTAGATGTGGACTCATGCTGGCTTTTATTGCCGTCTCTGAACTTGCTATACTCCCCCTTCCTCACGTATTTCTGCAGTTTCCCTTTCCGTATCAGCTCCTCTATTTGCTCCTTTAGGTCTCGACAATCTTTTGTGTTGTGTTTGTGATCCTTGTGAAACCGGCAGTATTTATTCTTATCACGAACGTTAGGGGATGAATGTAATGGTCTTGGCCATTTGAGGTAGTGCTCATCCTTAATCTGCGTTAAAATTTTGTCAACGGGTATAACTAGAGGGGTAAATTTTACCGTTCGAGGATTGCTATCGTCTTTCCTTCTGTTCTTGTCGCTGGTCCGACGATTTGTACGCTCCCTCTTTTGTCCCCTACACTCATTGTCTTTCCTTCCTTTGTCTCCTGGCTTCTCCACCTCCCTTATGGCTGCTAATGCGTCTTCAGCATTCATATACTTCTACGCTTTCAGGAGCATCTCTGCCATCGTCTTTGGAGGATTCTTCGCAAGTGAAGTTAGGAGCTCTCTGGATCTCAGTCCCGCTTTGAAGGTCATCAGCTGCACCTTGTTGTCAGCTTCGTCTACCTCCAGAGTTTCCTGAGTAAAGCATTTCACGTATGACCTCAGGGTTTCCTTCTCTCCCTGCTTAATGGTGAGCAAGTAGTCCGCCGGTCTCTTAGGACGTTGCCCCCCAATGAAGTGACGCAAGAAGGCTCTGCTCAACTGCTCAAAGCTGTCAACGGACGACGTTTGCAACTTTGTGAACCACTCTCTTGCAGCTCCTTTGAGGGTGGTTGGGAACGAACGACACAATATCTCATCAGGGGACTGTTGAAGGCCCAGCGTCGTTTTGAAGGTATTGAGGTGATCCTGCGGGTCCTTAAGCCCGTCGAACGGCTCAAGCTGAGGCAGACGAAACTTCGATGGTACCGGACATTCAAGGACTGCTGTAGTGAAAGGTGAGTCTGTGGCCCTTACCATTCTATCCACGCTTCGGTCCGTTTTCTCCTTGATGGCATTTCTCAATTCGTCCATCTCTTTCCTCATCTTTCGAAGCAGGTCTGAATTCTGTTCGTTTGGAGTGGTAGGTCGTTGATGGTTACTTCTTCTATGGCTGTCTCCCTCATTCTCCGGGTTTCCCTTGGATCGATTCTCCTCTTGTTGAAGCCGTAGTTTCATTTCCTGATTTTTTCTTGTAAGTTCTTCAACGGTGGCCGCGAGAGCTTGGACTTGCTGGGCCAAGGCTGCGGAATCTTGATTGGATTCCATCTGAATATGAAAGTTGATAGAGATTGCGTTTTTCGAATATGAATACGAAAATGTCGTTCCCCACAGACGGTGCCAAACTGATGAAGTGGAAATTCGTCAGTCAGAGTGGGCAGATGGAACCAATCCTCAACCTGTGTAAATGTATCTCCAAAGATGGTCACCGGTGTGGTGCCTGCCACAACACCTCCGATGCCAAAGTCAGTATAAGGTAACTCTTTGTAAATCTAAACAGAGTTGTAGAATAATAGTGAAAGTATCTCAGAATTTTCTTGTACCTTGTTTTCCCTTTGTAAGGGTCTTTATATATGTTTTTATAGCTCCTAGCCGTTGGGGTAGTTATGGTGGCTTTAATGTCCCTCTGGTAACGTTTTGTGCATTGAAATGTGGCTTCAATGTGCTCCAATGGTTCATACAGCTGGCTTTGTAACCGTTTGGGGTATTATGGGCGGTATTGAATGATCTTGCTACCTTTGTCGGTGTCGTGGATATTTCCTTAGACTTGTCTTCAGAGGATGGTCTCGTCTGTCCTCCTAACCTCGTCATTATTTGGTTTCGTCAGTCCCATCATAAATGAAACAAAATTATTTGTGTACCAACATAGGGAGAACATAAGCAAACAAAGAAAAATTGGCTGGAAATACTTTAATTTATCTATATTAAATTGCCTCTAATAGGGCCTTTATATCCTTTAAAAAAACAAACAACAAACAAAATGCTAAAATTCAAGAAAAGTATAAGCTAAAATTGGGAGAACTGATCTTGTATTATTAATTTTATACATGACCTTTATCTTTATATAGAGAAGTAGAACACACTAATTAACTTACCATTGTATATCAAAACCATAACAACAAATTAAGTAATTTGAAACTAATCCTTACAAACTGCAACAACTATAATTAACAACACTAAGAAAAGTAATAGAAAAAGATACAGGTGGATAAGTATTATACGTGAAAGATACATGGGAAAGAACATAAAAATTATGCAAAAAAACTACTTAATTGTAGCTTTGATGGAGAGAACTAACAATATGACTGTAGTTTGTACACTGTTTGCACATTATTCTTGAATAGTTGCAACAAGACTTGAGGTTGCAACTAAAGTTGAGATAATCTTGATTCACAACAAAGAAAACTCCAAAATAATCATCGTGTTTTACTTTGTTGGTCAAGGCTCATACCAATACCACACTAAATAGTAGTCCAAAATTACAAAGAAACCAATAAATTATGAAGGCTAAAATAGAATAAAAAACCACCTAACCTATGGCATGAAGATAAAAGGCCATGGATAGATGTATATAAAGTAGAACAAGTGCGTGAGTTGAAAATGGTGAGTGGAAATACGAAAAGTTTTGTGCTTTGTGAGAGAGTGGAGAGTCTTGAAACAATGAACCCAAGAAAATAAAGAGATCTTATCTTTTAAATTTTAATTAGTCTTTATTTCTAATGTGACACTTGAGAAATATCCTAATACAATGAATCTAAGAAAATAAAGAGTTCTTATCTTTTAAATTTTAATTAGTTTTTATCTCTAATATGGCACTTGAGTAAGGAATTTATGTAAAAAATTCCTTGTCAAAGAAAGCATTACATGGCAGAACCTCATGCTAGCAGAGACCTCATGTGAGAAAGCATGAGGTTTTGCTAGCATGAGGTCCCACTTTATATATACATATTGATTGATTGATTAACAAAATTTGATGGATCTATTTCAACAAAATATAACAAAAACTATAGCCCTAAATATCTCTATTTGAAATATGTAACTGATATAATATACCTTTCATATATGGGATGTTATATCAACATTGCTTGAGTAAAAAAATTTAGGTGTTTGCAAAAAACTTTGTAACTTAATTGTTTGGCACTTTCTAGTGTGTCGATGACATCTAGGGTTGGAATTCCCCTTCCTTGTTGTAACTATCAAACTTAAAAAAAAAAAAAAAAAAAAAAAAAAAAGGAGTATTTTTGCCTAATATTTTTCTTCTTCCCATGGGTATTTATTACTGATTTGGACTATCATGTAATTATTGTTTTATCTTTTCTGCAGGCATGAGTCAGAATTTATCCAACATATTGTACAAGTGATATTACATAAATCGAGCTCTAGTTTCTCAAGCTTTACCAACGACTTGGTAGGAATAGATTCTTCAGTGGAAGAATTCATCACTTCATATTTAGATCTTGGGAATAATGTTTGCATGACAGGGATTTGTGGTATGGGGGGCTGGGAAAGACAACTCTTGCTAGAGTTGTTTATGATAAGTTTGGTAATAATTTTGAAGGTTCAAGTTTTATTGCTAATGTTAGAGAAGATTCTGAAAAACATGGGTTGTGTCGATTACAACAACAACTTCTTGCAGACATTTTAGAGGAAAGAAATATAGATATAAGGAATGTATATCAAGGAGTAGACATGATCAAGAATAGGCTTCGTCATAAAAAAATCCTACTTGTTCTAGATGATGTCAACCAACTTGACCAATTAGAAAAATTGTCTAGAGAGTATGGTTGGTTTGGATTGGGGAGTTGGATCATCATAACAACTAGAGATGAACATTTGTTGGTCCAACATGGAGTGCATAAAATATATAAGCCTGATGCATTAAATAGTGATGTTGCTTTAAAACTTTTTTGTTTGAAAGCCTTCAAAAAAGAGCAACCCAAAGAAGGATATATGCAACTCTCCCAAGAATTTGTATACTATGCTAATGGTCTTCCATTAGCTCTTGTTACTTTGGGTTCCTTTTTGTTTGGAAGAACAATGGATGAATGGAAAAGTGCATTGGTAAGTGTAAAAAAAAATCCTAAAAGAGAAATATTTGATACGCTTAAAGTTAGCTACGATGGACTAGAGGAAATGTGGAAGGAAATATTCTTGGATATTGCATGTTTCTTTAGAGGGAAGGCAAAAGATCGAGTAGTAGAGATATTAGAAAATTGTGGTCTTGATGCAAGAATTGGTATGAGTGTTCTCATGCATAAATCTCTCATAACCATAGAAAACAATAAATTATGTATGCATGATTTACTACAAGAAATGGGTAAAGAAATTGTTCGTCAAGAATCATGTGGAGAGCTTGGAAAGCACAGCAGATTGTGGCTTCTTGAGGATTTGTTTCATGTATTGACTAAAAATACGGTAAGAACAGTGGCAAAGATAAAATTTTATTTAATTTTATTTTGAGGTAAAGTTAGAATTTTATTTTAGTGAACAAGATTGATTAGGTACAATACAGTGGCGGCGCCACGTTCATGTCAGGGTGTTCCTAGGAACACCCTGACCTGAAAAAAAAAAAAAAAATTTATATATAATAATTAAATTTTTTTTATTTGTTTACCCTCTAAAAAAAATTAGGAACACCCTCAAATAAAAAATATATATATTTGTTCTACTTTCAAGCAAAAAAAAAAAAAAAAGCCCAAAAAAAATTTTGAACTAAAATCTGAAAAAAAAAAAAAAAAAAAAAACTGATCGGTGCAAGCCTAACAAAGAGCAAACCCACGGATTCTCAACAAATATAATAATAATACCCAATCATATTTTAAACTAAAACAATTCCTAACCTAATAAGAACCCCACGTCCTCACTTGAGTCACTTCTCAGCAGCAGCAGCGACTCAGCAAGGCATTGAAGGCAGCGATTCTCAAAAAAAAAAAAAAAGACTCAGCAAGGCAGCAACAACAGCAACATTGAACACTCAGAGCAGCTCTGCGACGGCGAGATTGGAGATTGACTTGGCCCAGATCGGAGATTGCGAGATCGGCGACGGCAAAAGCGAGATCGGCGATAGCAAAAGCAAGATCTGGAAATAAGAACCTCAGCCTTCAACGTGTCGCGGCGGTGCCGCCCCTGACCTCAGGCAACATCAAGGTATTTCAGTTCTCTCTCCTTTTCTGGTTTTCCCTCTCTCTCTCTCTCTCTCTCTCTCTCTCTCTCTCTCTCTCTCAATACTCATAGTTTGACTTGTGTTGTGAGTCTTGTGACTTAGACTTATCTTTTGACAATATAAATTGCTTAGCTTTTGTCTTTTTGTGTAAGTGTATGTAAATATAAAAATATGTAATTGTGTTGAAATTGCTGATCGGCTCTTGTCTGAGTTGTCTCTTATTGTGGGGTGGATGGGGCCGTGGCATTGAATTGGGGTAGTGGTCTATGGTCCCTTAAAAGTAAGTGAATACACATTATAAAAGACCAAAAAAAAAAAAAAAAAAAACTATGTTAAGCAGTTTTGCAGTGGGTTGATATTTATATATACACTCTTATAGTACTATTTTTGGTTGTTGTTTTTCATTATTTAATTACATATTTATGTTTTAATATTTTAAAATAGTAATTGTTATGTAATAATTAAATGATTTGAGTGTCAAAAAAGAAAAACTAAATGATTTGTTTTATTTGAGGTTTACTTATTTGGATTAATAATTTTATGTTGTATAAGAAAATATATATATATATTATTTTTAATTTTTTTTTAGAAACCCCGAAACACTCTAAAACGGTACGTCAAAATAGATTGGTACCGAAATATTCCGTTCCACTAAACAAACTGAAATAGGGTCCAAAACGGTATTCATAACATTGCTTTCAAGCAAAAAGAAAAAGCTAAAAAAAAAAATTGAACTAAAATCTAAAAAAGAAAAAATTGTAACAGAGAATCTGAAGAAAAAAAAATTGTAACAGAGCAAGCTCACCCAGGAACACACTGAGAAAAATTCTTGGAGCCGCCACTGGTACAATATCATACTTCCCGTCAATAAATTAGTTTTCAAAAAAACAAAAGAAGATCCAATAGATAAGTGGTTACCTAAGTACTTAATTAATGGAATATAGAGTACCAAATTTCATTTAACATGCTAATATATTGTCGCTGGAACATTTCTTATATTTTTAAAACACAAATGTAATTGTGTCCTTATTCATAAATTTGAAGTCATCTTTCTTGATTTAATCAACCAATCATTCATCTCTTGATTACTACCCAAAACAAAAGGCTACATTTTTTTTTAATTGAAACTTCGTTCATGGGCTCTTTTTTTTTTTTAAATCACTTTAAAATATTTTTTTTAATTCTAGTATTCTTATCTTTTGTTTTGCAAATAATTTACTGATTGTATGCCTTTTATTCTTAGGTGGAGTTTGGATCCACGTTCTGCGTCTACGTTTTCAGCAATTGTGCGTTTTCTCCCTTTTTTTTTTTTTTTTTTTTTTAAGATCAGTGCCTGTGTCACTGTTCATTGTCCATGAACAGTGATTTTAGGCTTATAAACAGTAAAAAACAGAGTGAACAGTAATTTTTCACGCATTAAAAAATTATTTTGCTACAGTGTTTTCAGTTTTCAGTTTTGAGTTTTCAGTTTCAGCAAAAATAAGTTGTATCCAAACGGACCCTTAAGCAACAGAAGCAATTCAAGCCATAGTCATAAACCGTTACCAATGGGACAGAGGAGATTGGACCTTTGAAGCCCCCTTTTATGAATGGGAAGTACCACATTGGAACATTGAAGTCGTTCCTGAAGCTTTTTCAAAGATGGGTAACCTTAGATTGCTTATAGTTGACAATATGTCTATATTGAATGGCCTCAATCATTTTCCGAATGACCTAAGATTTCTTGACTGGTTTGGTTATTCTTCAAAAGTTTTGCCGTCCAGTTTCCAACCAAAAGAGCTTGTTGAACTTAATTTACAGTTTAGCGAAATTAAATATCTTTGGGAAGGAGTGAAGGTAATTTTGTTCTTTTATCTGTCTTTTTATTATTTATTATTTATTCATAAGTAGTGCAACAAAGATAATAATTTTCACAACAATTAAGTTGACAAGTTTTTACTAGTTTATATATAGGTTTACTATTGACATAACTATTTTACTTACCAATAACAACTTCTCACTTGGCACTAGTGAAATTTTGTATGTCTCAAGACTTATCAAAGTAAATTATATGCTTAATACTTTTTTTTTTCTTTGGGGTTGAACAGTATTTAGACAAGTTAAAATGCATGGACCATAGTTATTCAGCGAGGCTTGTTCATACACCTGACTTCAATGGATTTCCAAGACTAGAGAGACTAATTCTTAGTTGTTGCACTAATTTGGTTGACATCCACCCATCTATTGGACAACTCAAGAGGCTTGTTGTCTTAGATCTGGAACAGTACTGTGAATCTCTTACCAATCTTCCCAGCATGTCTACTGAAATGGAGTCCCTTCAAGTTCTTAATCTTTTTGGGTGTTACCAACTCGGGGAAATTCCAGAATTTAATGGAATTTTGAAAAGCCTATCAGAACTTTATTTGGGTAGGACTAGTATCAAAACACTACCCTCATCAATCGATTGTTTGACTGCCCTTACTTTATTAAATCTAAAAGACAGCGATATCAGTTGTCTTCCAAGTAATATGAATGGTTTGATCTCTCTTGAAAAACTCGTCCTTCGCAACCTGCCAGAGAGCATTTGGAAAATAGAGTGTTTGAAGGAACTTGAGTTGATTGGAACTTCCATTTGGAAACTTCCCTCAGCCAATGATGTCTGGAAAGATCGATTGAAAAAACAATTTGTGCGGAATATACCCTTGAAGTATTGTAAGGCATCTCGATCGTCAGGACCTTCTGATGATGAGCTCAGCCGTAGAGCAGCATTTACAATATTGAACCGTTACCGACAGGTACTCAGTTTTCCCTCTCTTTCAAATGATTCAAGTATTAAAATTTAAGGCTTGTTCATGTAATTATATTTCAAATACAAATCGATCTCAAGTTCATTGCCAAATAATATTTTACATATTCAAGCTTGAATTATTTTCTTGTTAAATAAGTTTGAGCTTACTAACGAGCTACTTGATTAACTTAATTTTTTTTCCTATATATAGTAAACTCATGACTAAAATTTTTTAGTCCTTTAAAAATTGGGTAGTGTTAATGGGCATAAGAGACTACTTTATGTTACATCATTGTACATTATGTCAAATTTTTTACCAATTTTATAGATTGTAGAGTCAATAAAGTTAACTTTTTTAGTTTCATTTGTCACTTAGTTATATTTTCAATCGCTTTATTAATTTATACCAATTTTTTATTAAGTGAACTCCACAATAAATCATTCTTAACGAACACCTTATGGTGCCTGTTAACATTTCTCTTAAAAATATATGAATTTTTACTACAAGTAAACAATTAATATTATCATTTGATATCATATGAACTTATTTAAAAATTTATATAATCCAATCTCAAGTACACATTGGTATGTTTGAGCTTGAGTTGTTCAATAGTTAAGTCTAAAATAAGATTTGAGCTTGACTTGATCGTAACAAACATTTTTCCGAACCCATCTCAAGCAGTTCTTAAACAACTCGCTTTGTTTACCAAAAAAAAAAAAAACTCGCTTTATTTACTGTCCTACTCAAATTGTTAAATGGTGTATCTTTTTTTATTTTCATTTTGTTTTTGGGTACAGGGACTCCTTCGTGGAAAAACTGAATTTCAGACAATTATTTCCGGATATGGAATTCCGGGGTGGATAACTTATTATACATTTGAGGGGGATTCAATAAGGATAGCGCTGCGTCCAAATTGGTGTAATAGTAAATGGATGGGATTCATTCTCTGTGCTCATATCTATGTAATTGAGGAAAGATTTGGTCTTGGAGTTCGTGTGAAAGCCCTTGGTGACGTACCTCACAGTCAATATGCCTCTAAAACTTTCTTTAGAATAACAGCCTCGCCGCTTATCGCTCACTACAATTTTCTATTGTATTTGTGTCGTGATGATTGGTTTGCTGCTGTTCCAAATGCTGATCAATGCAGTCTGATTGAGATTGTATTTGAGAACTATGGCTCAATAAGGGAAGTGATGGATTGTGGGGTTGGTTTGGTATACGAGCAAGATGTGGAAGAGTTCAACCAAACGATTGCACAAACTGGGGAGTCCCCGTGTCACTTGGGGTTGAATGGTGTCGAGATCCTTGAGTAGCTATAACGATACTGGACCTAAATGCATTTAGGAGCTTTTCTGTGGTAATGATCATCTCAAAAATTCTTCTTGTTACAGTCTAATCTTTTTTTTTTTTTCCTGTTCAGCTGGT
Organism: Notholithocarpus densiflorus; assembly: GCA_030021035.2. Taxonomy (NCBI): domain Eukaryota; kingdom Viridiplantae; phylum Streptophyta; class Magnoliopsida; order Fagales; family Fagaceae; genus Notholithocarpus; species Notholithocarpus densiflorus. The sequence continues at coordinate 1,204 of JARYZH020001505.1, read as the reverse complement.
TTTGTGGCTAGCAAGTAAGTCCACTTATTTCTCTGTTTACGCACAACCAGTCCCAGTCATTTTATACTTTGTGTGTTCCTGAAAATTAACCTTAGATTCCCCTGCATGAGTTCACTGCCAATTGTCTAAGCCTCTACATTATCATCATTGTTAGAATTATGGTTACATAATTAAAGTCACCATTTCCTAACTGCTTAATTTTTGCGAGAATCAGTAATTTATCAATCATCTATTACCACAAGCTTAATAACTGGTAAAACCTTATTAGGCAAGTTGCGAATATGATCTAGAAAAGAAATACATTCTCAAGCTTCACTGCTCTTAAGGATTTTGCTAAGTTAGATGCATGGTTCAGTCCTAGTTTGGCATCCTATATGTAAGTGTCTGAGTATTTTGCTATTTTTATAGCCACCTTGTGCGGGCTAATGCAAGAAAATTTTGCCAAATAATTTTTTACACATTAAAACTACGAACTGCATAGCAACTCCTTCTCTAGCATGTTTCTATATACTTCAAAGCCATGACTTCTAGAACAGGCATGAATGAACTCCAATTACACTGATTATTAATGAGTGAACTTTTTATTTTTCTTTTATAGTACTATACTAAGTCAAGTTTTCACATCTATGCAGGTTATGACAATTGACATGCCTGCAGAAGATGACACTCATGTTTTGTTTATACTTTGACTGGTTATTAAACAGGGTGGACTTCCATAGGGTGAATTATAAACCAGGCTACTGCTGTTTGAAGTTCATAAGCATTTCTGTTAACTATTTTTTGGATTTTTTTTTTCTTAAGAAAAAACCCTGGTATGTTGTATTAAATTCATATTTGGTTTCAGTTATCATAATTTGGAAATGTAATTGAGTGACAAATCCTTCCATCTTGTTTCATAATGACAGTATAGCCAGGATCTTTTCTTTTATTTCATATACAAGGGGCTCTATTCCTTATCAGATTTGCATTATATGGTTTCAGTTATAATGATTTTCTTACAATGAAGTTCAATTGAGGCTACTGTTATTGGACAGCCTATATGCTGTTCATTCTAGTAACTTCCTCATATTTCTCGCATGTAGTGTATTTGAGTTGATGTCTATGAGAGCATTGTGAATTTTTGAGAAGTTAGACTATTACTTTTTATCAATCACGCTAAATAATTAGGTTAGCATTAATTTAGTCTTCAATCTAGAATATTTCC
>JARYZH020001504.1:0-27287 GCA_030021035.2 Notholithocarpus densiflorus | reverse complement strand
GTGATTCTAGAAATGATTGAGCTTGGCCTTATGTGCACACAGTTCACGCCTTCAACTAGACCAACCATGCTGGATGTAGCCCATGAAATGGGAAGGTTGAAGGATTATCTCTCTAATACTTCCTCATCACTGCCAATTGAAGAAGTGCCTCCTAAAACTGATGGTGTTTGATTATGAAAATGGTTACAAGAAAATTGAAACTTAATTGAAATTTCAGATTTATTTTGATTTGTTGAGTACTAATTACATTTGTTTGATTTGTTTTTAATTTGTAAAGACAATTCTAATGGATACTTAGTTTACCATTGATTCCTCAGCCACAAATGTTATTTATTGTTTTACTTTTGATCCCTTTTCTGTTGAAATTTTCCTTCCTGTATGACTATTGGAGATATTAGTTTACCATAAATGCTACTTATCATATTCTTATAATTATGTGTTATACTTCATTTCACTAACCATCTTAAAACAATCTAAGAAAAATATGGTATATAGTTGATTACTTCTTGCTATGGTAAAGATTCTCATTCTCTTGTAATTAAAATTTACTACAACAAACAACCAAAATCACACCAATGAACTCACATAACACTCATTCAACCAAAAAAAATAAATTCAGTACAATATCAAATGAAAATACCATTGCCATAAAATTATGGTATGAGTTTTTTACCTGAGGTGATAGAAATTTCAGTTCAGTCCAGAAGTAGTAGTGGAATTCAGTTTAGACTAAAAGCAAGACAGTCTAAATGGGAGGAGATGTAATGGTATAACATGAGCATAATTCGATTTTACAGTAATCGAGTTATGTACGGAAAAAAAAAAAAATGTGCCAGCGTGGCAAAAATCTCGTACAAACTCGATTATCATATCATCGAGTTTTACGCAGAACTCGATTATGGCAATGTCGAGTTTCAAAACATGGGCATTTCCCTAAATAGTTTGAGAAAGGGGGCGGGGGCAAAATGCTGGAAAGTTTGTGAGAATTGAGTAAAACCTCATTTTGGCCTTAGAAATCATAATGGGAAGACGCCCTACGGAAGTTCTTATTGATGAAGGCTCAAGCTTGCATGAATGGGTTAAGAGTCACTTCCCCTACAAGATGGATCCCATAGTTGAACATGCTTTGGATAGGTGCACACCATCAGCCGTGCCAAAGCATTACAACAAAATATGGAGAGATGTAATTCTAGAAATGATTGAGTTTGGTCTTATGTGCACAGAGTTCACTCCTTCAACTAGACAAAGCATGCTGGATGTAGCCAACAAAATGGGACGATTGAAGGATTATCTCTCTAATCCTTCCTCACTGCTAATTAAAGAAATAAAACCTCCTAACATTGATGGTGTTTGATTTGTTAGAATTTTGTGCCCTCATAAACCAATTTTATTTGATAATAAATTTCTTTTCATATATTATTATTATTTGTATTTTTCATTTTTTAAATGTGGAATGTGATTTCAGCTTTGTAGACAAAAACATGTTGATGGTTAAAGAACCAAAGGCAAGAGTGATGATTTTTCATAGACTATCAAATTGTCCAAGTTGTGGATATTAACTAAATATTGTCACTTAGAGCCTACATTTGTTGTGCTGCTATATGATAGGATGATTTACTCCATTATTGAGGTAGTGACCATAAGCATAGTGGGTAACAAGTACATACACTAAACTACATCCAATCAAGAACGCCTTATAAAGTGATCATTGTCGGTTAAAAAATTGTTCTATCACAATTATCCTACTATCCTCAAACATGAGAGGTTTGCATATACTTATTTATTTATTACGCACATAACTTTGACGATGTTAATCAGTAATGCTCCTTTAAAGGTTATATATGGACATGTTGGGTTTTATGTGTGTGTGTGTGTAATGAGTAAAATATATACGTAGCTCAACAATGAATCCATCAATAAAGGATAAAGTATATTCAATTGATTTTCATATTGGAGTTGCACACAAGACAATATATATATATATATATATATATAATATTTTTAAAGAGTACTAAAAAATTATTTTGGAGTCTAACGGAATTATGAAATTAAGAAATTAAGAGTTACATAAGTTAGGGACTTGCCAAGGATATTAATCCAATCCTAGTATCTTCTGGGGAATATAGTGTGGCGGAAGGATAAATATATAAATTGTAATTCTCTAATCTTTAGGAGTCAATTACAATGTTTTCATGGACATTATTGCAATTTGTAGAAATCCCAAATACCCTCTCAATATGATTGAGAAAATTAAGGAATAATATTTGAAAGAGTTTCAAGTTAAGTCAATATTCTTCTAAAGGCATTAATCAATCATACGGTTGAAGATTAAGATCCCTAAGGATCACATGTCAAATCTCTCTTTTGGCTTTACTAAATTCTTATAAATAAGGTATGTCACATTAATAGTTGGTCATCAGAACTAGTAAGTGGAATTACAACCATATGCAAAACCCTAAAGGGAAAAAAGAGAGAGATGTAAATACCTTGGAAGACAACACACTTGCATTGCTAAGAGAGGTACACATCCTATTCTACGTACTTAGAATACATGAATCTTAAATCAAATAGAAATTTTTTTATGTGCTATTACTTCCCTAAATCTCACATGATTATAAAAATGGTTACAAGAAAATTAAAGCTTTAACTGATATATCGGATTTATTTTTATTTGTGAGTGTTATATATTAATTAATTAATTATATATGTTAAATTAGTTTATGTAAAGGGACCATTTCAAATATTGGTTCCCTCAATCTCTCTCTCTCTCTCTCTCTCTCTCTCTCACACACACACACACATATATATTTATATATATATATATATATTTATATATATTACTTTGATTCTCTTTCGACTGAAATTTTCCATACAGATCAACAAGCTCTTTTCATCTCAATGTTGCATCATTAATATCACTTAACTTAAACTTGTGAGTTTAGATCGAATTATATTATATTAAGGTGTTATTTCCTTCAGCAGATAATATTTTAATTAATTAGTGCAATTAGGAAGGAAGGTTGTGAATCATGAATCACAAATCTCTTTTGTTCTACTAGTAAATTTATGTCTTAAAAAATTGCAAGATGTGTTTGTAACAACCCCAGAACGATTTTCATTACATTTGCACTCAGTTCTCCTTTTGCATACCAATTCATATGGAATTACTAAATAAATACCTAGTGGAAGGTGATAATAACACAATATTCTCACTTTATATGATGATACAATCCACTTGAGATCATTTTTATCCCTTATGTAGCACTCGGAGGCCGCTACACCACGATGTATGCTGAAGTAGGTCAAATTGTCCTTCACAAACGATAAGATAGAGGGGTTATAAAAATGAAATATGCAAAAGCGCAGCAAATTGATTTTAATAACGACACACAAAAGTAATGTCAATGTTTATATTTAAACAAACATAAAGATAGAAAACTTAGGCAATTGTGTTTCATGACTAGGTATATAAATATTAAGTTATTTCAAATTGTCAATGCTTTTTCGGTTTTTCAACACACAAATAGTAAAAAAAAAAAAAAAAAAAAAAAGAAGAAGAGAAAGTTGCCAATTGCTTGCCTGAAGAATCACTTTTCACCAATGCCCGATCTACTCTCTATTTCTTCTCCATTTCTCACCTCCTATGACCATAACCTACTACCTCTCCATCTTTTTGCTTCAGTTTTTCGTGATTTTTAGAATAAATATGGAAGTAATTTCTTATTAAAAAAAAAAAAAAAAAAACCGATGAGAAAGGTATCCGTATATGCATGAAACCTTGATTAGGGAGTAGGAGAATCGCTTTCATGGCGATACTACGTTAAAAAAAAACATTCTCTAGTTGTAATTACCACTGCCACCATGCATAAAAATACTTGAGGATTATTGCCAAATCTGCTAGCTGTTCTTGCTGCATCCATAAGAAATTAAAAATAATTGTAATAATGATGAAAAAAAAAAACTTAAGCAAAGGAACTTAGTCTTTAACCTGCACATGTCGGCACTAAATTACAACTGGTATGAAGTTTTGGGAGATATGCAACTGGTTCAGGTGGCTTCATATAATAATAATAATAATAATAATAATAATAATAAGTGACCCAATATTCATAGATTGCATGCAACTCAGCTAGGTAAGGTGTCAATTAAATCTTTTGGTTAGTGTAGTTTAGTTGCTGAATAAAAACTTACTTTTGCTATTTTAATATAGCATTTAAAATGTCTCGTATAATTGTGTTTTTCATATTTGGTGTTCTAAATACTAAATATTTAGTATTTAGAACATCTGATGCTAGTACTTTAATACTGAGTTGACTGGAATTTTTTATTTTTTATTTTAAAATTTTGTTTTGTTAAGTTTTTGAGTTGAGTAGTTGCTAATTGAGTTAGGCTAATTAAAAAAGAGGATTTAAGTTATTAGAGGATGGAGGCACAACTCTAGAAAAAAAAAAAAATTTATATATATATATATATATAACCGATAAAAACAATATTTTTTTCTTTGAGCCGTAGGCCCAAATTTGTTTTTCTTTGGGCCAAGGGGGCCCAGGCCCCCTTGGGTCCGTCCCTGGTGCTGATTCTACATATCGGTTAGTGACATAACCAATAATTGTAAGTTTATTGTAACTGACAAATGCATTAAACACACAAAAATTATTGCACTTCCTCGTTTATCATCCTTAAATGTCAAATAAAAAGGGATATGTTAGTCATTCAAAAATAACAACCAATGAATGACAATAATGTCAAGAGGGCCAGTCCAAAAAATACTGTATCAAATCACGAAGCTCATTCTTCCATTCTTAAATTTTAATAGTTACTCTCCACTCTACTCTTGTTTTACCCACGTTTGATGGTTTTGTTTGGCTTTGTTGTTGTTTCCCATGGATGGTTCACGGGTCATTGAGAGCTTAGGTTCTCTATGGTTCTTGACCAACATTTTTTCATCAAAGAACAAGTCTTTGGATTCAGTCGGTGATGGAATTGCCACACAAGAACGTGTCAATAATGAGTCTCCCAAAGAAGAATCAGCCGAACCCATTTCTCCAATATCCTTTAAAATCAGCCAAATGAGTTGCCAAATGATGAGAATTTGGGACCCAATGTGTCCCAAATGTGGTGAATTTGTTAATGAATTTGAACTCCCAGATAGCCAATCCAATTGAAAATGAAGTGATGGAGCTCAAAATGTTAGCTGAGAAGGAAGAGAGAAGGAAGACAAGGAGAAGAAGCAAGAGAGGCTTGAATCATAGGAGAAAGATTCTTGGAGAGTGGCTTGAATCTAATCATACTGCAAGCATTTGGTGTTGAGACACAAATTCTGGGACATAACATGATGCATACTTGTGAACTTTCTATGACTAGGTTAGGCTTAGGCTGTGTTTGGTTCAATGTAAAATATTTTCCGGAAAATAAATATTTTCCAGAAATGCTATTTTCGGAAAAGGAAAATATTTTTAAGTGTTTGGTTGCATTAGGAAAATTGTTCTAGAAAATATTTTCATGTGTTTGGTAACATTTTGAAAATGCTATTTTCCTACAAATTTTTCACATTTTCTCAGCTATTTTCTCGTCTTCCAAACAAATTGTATATCAGAAAAAACCACCACCACCACAAACTCACCTCAACAACCCACTCACATCAACAAACCACCACCTGCCACCACCATAACTCTGATAAAAAATAAAAAAAAAACCACCACCACAAACCCACCTCAACAAACCACCACTTGCCACCACAACAACTCTGATTAAAAAAAAAAAAAAACAACCAACATCACCAAAAATCCAGCTCAACAACCCATCCACATCAACAATGGCTATCAACAAACCCACCACAACCCAATAAAAACCCACACAACCGGCCACAGCCCACAACCCAAGGACCCACACCACCGATCCCCACCACCACCGACTCACAGGCCATAACCCAACGATCCATTCTCTTCAAATCGGAGTGATCGGAGCCATCAATTTCATCGGAAGAGAAGGTAAAGATCGAAGCTTTAGAGGAAGAAAGGAAGCCATCAATTTCTCAGTGATCTCAGCGGACGATCTCGGTGGACGATCTCGGCGATCTCGACGGACAATCTCGACGGGACGATCTCAGCGGGCGATCTCGGCGGACAATCTCGGCGGGACGATCTCGGCGATCTCGGCTTTCCTTGTGGCGCGATCGGTCATGAGCTAAAAGGCTCTCTACTCTCTCGTCTTTCTCTCTCTCTCTCTCTCTCTCTCTCTCTCTCTCTCTCTCTGGAAATGGTTTGAAGGTAAAATAGAAACGTAAAACCATTTCCGGGTCAAAGCTGCTATTTTACGATCAAATGAAATGGATTTCCGGAAAATTCTATTTTCCATGCACAACCAAACACACGGTTTTACGGAAAATGATTTCCTGAAATGGTTTGAAGCCAAAACAAACGGACCCTTAGTTGCAATGGGGAAGTGAAAATGTAGCATAGCCTGTTAAGTGTTAATTGTTCTTTAACACACCATCATCTTGTCTCATAAAGAGTGATGTTAGATTCCAATTAAATTTGGATATGTAAGAGGGTTAAGGAGCTACATAGTCAATTGTAGAGATCTTTAACATGCTTCATATTAAGGAATTGTGAAAAGGGTAAGGTAGGAAAGTCTATAATATATGACTTTTTCCTGAAGTGGGAACAATGAACAATTGAAACAATAACAAAAGCTTCAGATCCTTGAGTTGGTTGCTTGTGGCTGAAACTTTACTCTCTTTTTGGGTCCTAGCCCTCTGAGTTGGGGATTATAGGGTTCCTATTGTCTTATGGTGACTTTGGTTTTAAAGGAGGCATTTTTGGATAACATTAGTTGGAAAAATAAAAGAGTTGTTTATTGTGGTCTTTTGCTTTCTAGCTCTCATGCAAGATCTATTTTGGTACCATAAATGTGTGTGTGTGTATATATATATATATAATTTAATAAGGATATAATGTAAAATGCCATATTTACACTCTCCAATTACTAATATGTCACGTCAGATATTTGCAAATAAAAAATTAGGTTGTACCACATAGAATCCTTCTTCCTTTAAAAACGTAATATTAATAAATAAAAAAATTAATACTCAGTTGTGCAAAACTTAACCCAATGTCGGTTCAGTGAAAGAAGTTGGCAGAGATGTTGCTGGAGACAGAGGGAAGCCAAAGAAGGTGCCGGTAACTCCACCCCTACTACTATCATCATGGTTCTCTCTCCCTCTCTCTCACTCAAATTTCATTCGATCTTATCCATCTCTATTAGACATAGAAACCTTGAGAAATTTCTGGGTTGATTGATTTTAAATCCATTTACTCAAAAATTTCACCACTACATCTAGCATGGAAATTCTCTCACTTTGAGTTCATATTATCTACTCTATTCCCCCCCTTTAATGGATAAAAATTTAGGGGTCAAGTAAAATTATATCTAGTTGTTTCCTTCATAGAATGTGATGCTTTAGATTTTTGTGAAATTTGTAGTGGGTTTTTGAGTTTTGATGCTAGAGTCTTTTCCAAATTTCATCGACATCGCCGGATGCTTCTCGACTCGATGGTGACGATCGAAGCTTCTTGACTTAGCAGCACGTATTGGAAGAAGTTTGGTGTTATTACTTTATTGCTATCGATTTTGCTCAAAATGTGGCTTTCGCTACTTTTGCTGTTCACATGGGGTCTAATTTGCAAAATTGTGCCTTTAGAGCATTCCCACAAGGGTTTTAAAAATTTTAATATTTAGCAACTCAAAAAGTCACTTTATAGCATTTAACACCTCACTTTACAATATACCAAACATCAAAACTTTTATTTTTTTTACCACTTCATTTAAATATTATTTTTTATGTGTCTTTCTCCTCCTGAAGCAATCCAAACTCACACCTCATCTTTCTTCTCATCCCTCAACCTAGCAAACCCACGGCCACATCCACCACTAGCCACTGCCAACCACCACCACCTAAAACAAAAACAAAAAACCAGCCACCACATCCCACCAGCCACAAAATCCACTAGCTACATAACTTACTCGACCACCACTACATTACTACCATAAATTCGATCAGAACCCACATCCACTGCCACCAACCCTTGCAACCGGCCACCACCACTGGAGGAAGAAAAAAACATAAACTGGAACCACCAAAAACCCACAAACTGGAACCACCACCAGCCACGTTCACCACCACTAACACCACCGTGGCAGCCACAACCTACCGCAAAAAACCCAAAACAACCACCACCACCATTGTTGCAGCCACAACCCACGGCAAAAAAAAACCCAAAACTAAACCACCACCACAACAACCACCGTCTTTAACTACCCACCACAAAACCCATTAAAATAGACCAACACCACCAGCGAAAACAACCACCATCAGAATCACAAGCTACCTCCAAAAAAAAAAAAAAAAAACCATAAAACTTCAACACCACCACTACCATCGTGGTTTTCAAGCGTGGATGCCGGTGAAAGAAGAAAAGAGAGAAGAAGTGAAACCAGTGAAAGAAAAGAAAGAAGAAATGAGAGAAGTGACACTGGTGAGAGAAAAAGAAAGAAGAAAAGCAAGAAGAGAACAGTGAGAGAAATGAGAGAAGTAATAAAAAATGATTTTTTTATAAGATTTGAGCTATAGTAGAAACAATCTACTGTAGCTGAGATGCTAAATATTTTGAGAATAGCAGCTTTGTTGTGGTGTGTATTTTGTGGAATGAGATGCTAAAATGAGTTTTTAGCATTTTTCACATCTTTGATGTAAATGCTCTTAACTTTTGTGTTAATTTTTTTTTTTTTTTTTTTTTTTTTGGTAATAGTGTTTAAAGGGAGAAGGATTCTGTGTGGTAAAGCCTAACTTTATTTTTCAAAAATTTGCAAAAATCTAATGGGGCATATTGGTAATTGATAGGCCACAAACGAATTGACTACTTGTGATTGAAATTAATTAATTAATTAGCCAAGTTATTAATTAATCAATTTATCATGCAAAATGCATGGTAGCACAAACAAATCACCAATAAACTAATTATGCAGCAAAAAATAAATAACACGGTGATTTGTTTACAAATGGGGAAAACCTAACGGCGAAAACCCCACCGAGTGATTTTCAGGTCACCACTCTCGAAACTCCACTATTATCACAACAAGCGGTTACAAGTAAAGGAATCCCAAGTACCTTACCAACCTTCAGTTAAACCCTTACCCCAATACCCAATTGGACTTGTTCTGTAGTGACAGTTCCCCCTTTTGATGCACAGCTCCCAAGTACGTGACTAACCAATGCGCAGATCCCAGTACGCGACTTCAATCACCAACTAAGAAGGTTGTTGGTTGCAAAGTTCTTCAATTCATCCCAACGATGAAGATCAAGAAGATACTTGGTCACAAAACCATACGGTGCAAATACACAGCAACTTCTTCAAGAGAAAAAGATGAACTAGGGCAAGAACTTTGTCTCCGGTCACAATTTGCTTGAACAAGGTTTGCTCAATGCTTGTGAATACTTTGACGGCCCTTAAAACAATCCTTTTATATGTTTAGGGTTAGGAGAAAAGAAAGCCCAAATACATAATCACGGATCCCAAGAAAAACAGATTAGATTGCTGTTTTCTTAAATCTCGACAGATAGGAGGTGTTGAGCATCTGTCGAGATAGCTGTCGAGCACACAGGCAGAAACAGCTATTTAAACCTCGACACATTATAGCTATCGAGCTAGCTGTCGAGCTTTAATGTTTTTGCACTTTCAACTTATTTTCTTGAACAGACTTGAAGGCTTCAACACTTAATCTTGAAACATAGTTTCTTGAAGTATTTAAACACATCATAAATCTACCCAAATACAAGTAAAGTGCGTTTTGTTAAAGGATAAGCCAATTACACAAAATAGTGACATATGTTCCTAACAAGTGAAACACATATGTCCTAACAATCTCCCCCTTTGGCAATCCGTGACAAAATCACAACAAACAAATGAACATATGAGAAAAGTCATAAATCACTCAACTCATATTCACTTGTTGAATACAATAAAATCTATCCTAATACAAACTCTTGAAAAACTTTGTAAGAAGAGAGTTTATGGCAAGTAGACTTTGACAACCTGTATTTATGAAACACTTTAAACAAAACTCATCAAGACATCTTAGTGTGAAGCAGAAATAATAGATTACATACAAGATATAAGAAGCATGTGTATAAAGAGAGAAAAGAAACAACACATGTAAGAGGTAGGTGAAAGAAACAATATACATCAACATATAGAGAGAAATAAGTACAATGAATGTCATAAAATAGTCACAAGACCTAATGTACAAGAACAATGTATCTAAATAAGAGAAAAGAAAAAGATACATAAAATCCTCACTACATCCCTAAAAAAGAAACAACATTCCCTTTAACAAAATGATTCTATACTAACTCTCCCCTTAAGAATGACTACTCTTATATCCAAAACTACTCCCCCTTTTTGTCACGAGTGACAAAGGGTAAGAGTGTCAAGTAGACATCTCATCGGTAGAGCTAGCATCTCCATCATCATCATTCGAATCATCATCGTCATCACCATCATCATCCTCAAAATCAGAGGCCATGGGAGGAGGTGGTAGAGGAGAGGCCTCAGAAGCAAAACCACCCATGGTTGCCTGTCGTCGTGCAATATGACCGACACGAACGTTCATCTGATACAATTTCGTAGAAAGTGTATCAAGGCGAGCATCCATGCGCTGCAGCTGCGCCATGATATCTCCTAGTGACACATCGCTCGTAGAAGAGGAGGGAGCAGATGTGGAAGGAGCAGATTTGGATGGAGTAGGACGGGAGGGAGGAGCTGCTGAATCCGCCTGTAGCGACCTAAACTGCGCCTCGCTACGTTTTATGGTAGCGTAGTCTATGGCACACATGGAAGAAAAATGGTCGGAAGAGGGAAAAGGAACAGAAAAATGGCGTAAGATCCTCGTGATAGCGGAAGGAAAGATGAGCTTATCACGGGACGCCGAATCTAGATGAACATCTATAATAGAAAGAATGGAATGAGAAGGGAAATCTATAGTCAGATGCTCAAGAAGAGACAACAAAAATCGAGCACAAGGCTCTGTGATGGAGTTGTAATGAGAGAGTGGATGGAGTACAAAAGTCATCACCATGTTCAAAAACCTAGGACCTTTTGCAAAGCCCTTACAGGATGTGAACTGGCGACCACCCCAATCTGAGGGACGCTCACAAAAGCAGCCATGAGCTCATCCTTAGACACAGTCCGCAGACGATCACAACTGGGATAGTTAGGAAACGCTATCCTAGGAACTCGAAGTACATCCGCAACAAGCTGCGGTGTGACAGGAATGCTAACACCCGTAACACGAGTGATAAAGTAAGGGACAGAATGGTCAATTCCGTGCATGTTGGAGTAGAACTCCTGAATAAGCACGAGAGGACAAGTGATGGGCTCGGCACAAAGAGACTCCCATTCCTGACTGTGAATGACATCGGGAAGGTCAATGTCGGCAAAGTCTGCCAGAATGACTTGGCGTTCCGAATGAACATCTCGTCTAGAAAAGTTCTCTAAGAATGCCTTGTGGGCATCATCATCACGGAACCGAAGAGATAGGGGGCAGAATCTGAAGAGGAAGAGGATGCCCTGGAACGAAGAGGGCTCCGGGACGGAGCGGATTTACGTTTTGGTGCCATAGACACTATTAACGTAACCAACAGTAGAGGGAGAGAGAAAGAGACAATCAGAAAAGTCTCAAAACAGTTCACAATAGTAAGAATATGTGAAAAGAAGTACGTATGCATGGGAAATACATGAACATGTGACATGCAAAAGAAATTACATCATGGGCTTAGCCCAATCCAAACCTATCAGCACACAAACAGTTTGCATATATCTAAATGCATGACAATACTATTATATTGCTAATGTGATGCAATGCATGAGATTTTAAACTCATTTAAGTGAAAACCCAATCCAAAAATTCAACAATAACTCATCAAATTTGAAAAACCCTAAAATTTTTCAAAAACCCTAAAACCTAGGTTTCAAAACATGAAATGCATGAATATGGAAGAGATTAGAAGCTTACCAAGCGAAGAAAAACTTGAAAAAGCTTGAAGAAACCTCGAGGATCAAGATTGGAGTGAGATGAGATTGTTTGGGAGGTGAGGAGATGCTTCTGTCGAGAGAGAGATCGAGAAAAATAAGGAACGAATCGCGAAGAACAAATATATAGGCCCTCAGTAAATCTCGACAGATGCAGGTGTCGAGAGGTATCGAGATATCTGTCGAGGAAGGTATCGAGGAAATGGCCGTCGACAGCTTCAGGTATCAAAAAGGTGTCGAGGAAGAAACACCAAGAACAAGAACAGAAGCTTGATCGATCCACCAGGTGTCGAGAAGCTATCGAGGGGTCAGAAACTTTCTCGATTAATCCACCAGGTGTCGAGGTGCTAGCAAGATTGTGATAAGAAAAAGCTAAGGAAGCTTGACAGATAGCCAGCTATCGAGGAGGTGTTGAGCTAGCTTTTCAAAACAGTTTTTCGAGGAGAGAAAAACACAGATATGAATGCAATCAAGCATGCAACTCAACCAAAGATCCAAACAACATATTAAGCTCTCAAAATCATCTCTCAACAAAAATTTTAAGCACATGGATCTTTAAAAAAACACACACACACACACACACACTAAACAAGTCTAACCGATTTTATATTTCAAAAACAAGTTAAGACAGTTTAGTGAGCATACATTAACACATGTAAACCTTGTGATGGCCAAATCACATTGTACCTGCACATGTATCAAGAGTAGCAAAAAATATTGCGTGTTGTGTGTGAAAAACATCACAAGATTGCAAATGTGTCAACATGTTATGACAATTTGAAATATGAGAAAATCACTTTAACTCACACACAATTATAGCTGTTTGATGGGAATTATCACCTTCGAAGTACATCCTATAACTCTCACATCTCCTAGAATACACGCTTGCAATCATATTTAAAAGCATTTTTGATCTTTTTGCTTTTGATTTTTCTTTATATATTTTCTTTTTAAGCAAATCATGCATGGGCATATAAGAGATAGAAAAGAAATATCCAATTATGTTAAGCATTTGACATTCCAATTTTGCTATGCCGAAGCACACAAATGTCATTCATGATTGGCGGGCAATAGTAGTGAGGTGGTTATTTATGTCTTTCTCTTAGGATTTTCTAATCCTTCCCATCAAAAAGAGTGATACGAGTGTTAAGTACAAGGGACAACTTAATCTTACTCATCACAAACAAGAGTCACAAAGCTCACTTGCTTAGTTGTGCATAGAAATGCTCATCTAAGCCACAAGAGATACAAAATTTAGAAAACTTTGTTTCAATGGCCATCCAAGGTACACAAGTACCAATGTACACAAAACACACACTGTTTTTGTATTTTTCTGATTTTTCAATTTTTTTTTATTTTTATATGAAAAACAAAATAAAGCAAAACTGAAAAATAACCAAATAAAAACAAGTTAAGCAAAGCATAAAAACTAGACTGACTCTAAATAGTAAAGAAAAACACACAAGTAATGCAAACAAAAATAAAAAGAGAGAAAAGAAAGTGATAGAATCACTTGGAGCATTTTTCCTTCCACACCCTGGAAGAACCTTTCCTTTAATTAAACCCTTGAACCGGCGGTGAGAGGGAAGAATTGAAACCGTTCAAGTTCGAAAGGAACATGAGGGCTTTGAGAAGATCTCCAAGAGGAGCAAGAGAGGATTGAAGCTGATTCTGGTTTCCAAATACTATCATGCCGTTGCTCTGTTGAATGGCTAGCCACTTATAGCAATTTGGTTGAGTATGACCGGCAACTCCACAATAATGACAGAGATGCTGCTTCTTCTGTTTAGGCTTTTGAGAATTAGCCTTTTTAGTCCTAGGGTTCTTAGCTTCCTTCTTGTCTTGCTTAAGGGATGCTCCTAAGATAGATTTATTCTTGTCTAAGTTCTCACTAGCTAAAACAGTTTTAACATCATTGTTCTCAATTTCAACATTATTAGCAGGAGAAACAAAAATAGTAGAACTAGTATAAGCAATATTAGAGGAAGAAAGACCATACCCTAAACCTGTTCGATTAGAAGCAGATTTCTAAAAATTGAGCATCTCATCAAGCTTTGCACTTGAAGTCCTTTCCAATTGAGCTCTGACTTGAAACAGCTCCGCTTCAAGCTTCTTGGTCTTCTCAGCCAAGAAATTGTTTTCGAATCTCAGTACTCCAATAGTCTGATTAGCCTCATCAAACTTTATGGAAAGCTCTTCACGATTAAGTTCCACATCATTGAGCTTCTTGGTGGCCAGCCTATAAAGTTTCTCATGCTTCTTAGATAGTTTGTACAATTTCTCATAAGCTGTATGGATATCATCTTGATCATCCATCTTCTCAAACTTAGAATCCACCAATTCTTCTTTTTCATCTACATCTTCAACAATCCCTTCAGTAGGATTGACAGTGGCAGTGAAGGCATTCAAGATTCCGTCATCCTCATTGTCGGAATCATCCTCAGGCTCGGTGTCGCTCAAAGTAGCAGCAAGTGCCTTACTCTTCCCAATGCTCTTGAGATATGTAGGACACTCATTTTTCATGTTATCGAAACCTTGACACCCAAATCACTTTGGTCCTGCGGGAACAGTGTATTGATCACCATCCCTTGCATCCTTCTTCCCTTTATCTTGGCTCTTGAACTGAGAAGAACTGGATTGCCTACGATCCTTGTTGAAACCCTTTCCATTGGCGTTCTTCATAAACTTCTTGAACTGTCTGGTGATGTAGGACTTCATCTTAGAATCTTCATCGTCTGAAGACTCATTTGTGTCACTGTTCTTGGCCTTCAGCGCTATACTCTTACTCTTGCCTGACTTACCAATCCTTGTTAACCCTAGCTCGTAAGTCTGTAGATTACCAACCAACTCTGTCAAAGGAATCTTGTCAATGTCCTTTGATTCCTCGATCGCCGTAATCTTAGCATGGAATCTCTTAGGCAGAGATCTGAGCACCTTTCTCACAATCTTGGGTTCAAGAATGGTTTCCCCAAGATTGAACGCAGAGTTCACTATGTCCTTCAGCTTGGCATAGAACTCATCGAATGACTCATCCTCCTCCATCTTTATTTCTTCAAAGCTTGTAGTGAGCCTTTGAAGTTTTGAATCCTTAACAGCTTTTGTACCCTCATAGGTTGTCTGGAGAATGATCAATACCTCCTTAGCAGTTTCAGTAGAGGATATCTTCTTAAACTCCTCATTTGTGACTGCACTGAATAAAGCATTCAAGCCTTGCTGTTGAAGTTTGTCGTCTTGATCTTCGCATCATCCCAATCGGCCGGCGCTTTTGTAGGCTTAGTCCAGCCTATCTATACAGTTTGCCACACCTTCTCATCTAAAGACTGCAAGAAAGCTCTCATGCGTACTTTCCAGTATGTATAGTTAGTGTCATCAAATAAATGAGGTATAATTAATGACTGTCCTCTATCCATGACAAACAGGGGTCAATGGATCAACACAGCAAAGATTAAAACCTAATCAGAGTGTACCTGCTCTGATACCACTTGATAGGCCACAAACAAATTAACCCCTTGTGATTGAAATTAATTAATTAATTAGCCAAGTTATTAATTAATCAATTTATCATGCAAAACGCGTGGTAGCACAAACAAATCACCAATAAACTAATTATGCAGCAAAAAATAAATAACACGGTGATTTGTTTACGAATGGAAAAAACCTAACGGCGAAAACCCCACCGGGTGATTTTCAGGTCACCACTCCTGAAACTCCATTATTATCACAACAATCGATTACAAGTAAAGGAATCCCAAGTACCTTACTAGCTTATAGTTAAACCCTTACCCCAATACTCAATTGGACTTGTTCTGTAGTGACAGTTCCCCCTTTTGATGCACGGCTCCCAAGTACGTGACTAACCAATGCACGGATCCCAGTACGCGACTTCAATCACCAACTAAGAAGGTTGTTGGCTGCAAAGTTCTTCAATTCATCCCAATGATGAAGATTAAGAAGATGCTTGGTCACAAAACCCTACAGTGCAAATACACAGCAACTTCTTCAAGAAAAGGAGATAAACTAGGGCAAGAACTTTGTCTCTGGTCACAATTTGCTTGAACAAGATTTGCTCAATACTTGTGCAACTTGTGAACACTTTGACGGCCCTTAAAACAATCCTTTTATATGTTTAGGGTTAGGAAAAAAGAAGGCTCAAACACATAATCACGGATCCCAAGAAAAACAAATTAGATTGCTTTTTCTTAAACCTCGACAGATAGGAGGTGTCGAGCATCTGTCGAGATAGCTGTCAAGCACACGGGCAGAAACAGCTACTTAAACCTCGACACATTATAGCTATCGAGCTAGCTGTCGAGCTTTAATGTTTTTGGACTTTTAACTTGTTTTATTGAATAGACTTGAAGGTTTCAACACTTGATCTTGAAACATGGTTTCTTGAAGTATTTAAACACATCCTAAATCTACCCAAATACAAGTAAAGTGCGTTTTGCCAAAAGATAAGCCAATTACACAAAATAGTGACATATGTTCCTAACAAGTGAAACACATATGTCATAACAGTAATGAGTGCTTAATTTTTTTTAAAAGTATTTTTTAATAATAAGAGGAGTGCTAGGTTCATAACATTTTCACAACAAATTATAGATAAGATTTTCATTGGTTCTAATTTGAATTTACAACTTAAATTACTTTTTTGCCCACCCATAACAACCTATCATGTAAGATTTGTTGTGAAAGTTTTGTGGTCATAACATTTATCTAATAATAATAATTTGTTATCCAACTTATATATAACCTGAAGTGACAATAGAGAAAATTTGTGGAAAAAAGAAAAGAGAGAATTTGTAGAAAGAAAGAATTTGCGAAAACAAAGAAAGAAAGAGTGACAAGAACCACGTCATGATCACTAGGAAGAGGGCTCGTATATGCTATGCAGGTGAAGGTGGACATGAAAGCACTTACAATCCTTCATCCAGACGTAGAGGGCGGATGGACAGCATCGTCCTTGGATTTCAAAATCAAGGTACTCATTCTTGGATGTTTTTATTTCTTTGTACATAGTCATTTTACTTTCCAAAAGCTTTCTGTGTCTTTATTTCTTTGTACATAGTCATTTTGATTTATACACATTTCTTTTACTTTCCAAAAGCTTCTCTGTGAGAATTGTGGAGCAATTTCTTGCTTCGTAACTATTTGCCATGATGACAATGTTACTGTTAAATATCGCAAGAAGCTACACTGCCAATTTTATGAGGTTAGGTTTACCTTTTCTTTTTGTGCTGTTGATTTCGCTTTTTACACATTATGCACAAAATTTAGTTGCCATTTCATTGAGATACTCTCTTTTTTTATACAATCCAGTGCGAAAACTGTGAAGAAAGAACAACACTGATCACTTTCATAAGGTTACTAGACACACCACCGTTGATTAGCAATAGAAAAACCACTCTACATTACCTAGCCATTGATGGCATGAAAGACATTAAGAGTAGTGTAGTGATTTGATCATACTATATATATGTGTGTTTAACAAATTGAAAATTGAATGCAACTTATTATTAGTTTTCTCCAATATTTCAATAATTTTTGCCAAGAATTTTGTAACTTAACTGATTAGCACATTTCCAACGGAGACATCATTCAAATCCCCCACCATATGTATAAGAAAAATTATTTCAATAATTTTCCTTGTAAAAAATTGTAATATTTAGAAATTTTATAGACAAAATACAAAGAAAACTAGTGTAATGATTTGATCATACTATATATGTGTTTACAAATTGAAAATTGCGTGATATAGTAGCTATCATGTTTCATGCCTACTAAAAAAATGCAAATATCCTTCATTTTTTTTTTTTTTTTTTTTACATTCTTGATTGTGTGTTACTAATTTTTTTCCCCCTATTTGTTGGACATTGTTTCAATTGTTGCAAAACAACTAAATTTTAGCAAGAATACCATATATCAAATCAATTATTTCTCACTTATAAAAAATTCAATTGTTTCTCATATAAATTTTAGAAAAATGATATTAAATTTTCATTATACTTTAAATAATTAATATAACAAAATAAACATATTTATTCTATTAGTAATCTATCTAATTACATAGAATAAATACTACAATGTTAGTTTTACACACACACATATATATTACATGTCATTGAAAGGAGTTAGAAATTTTAAAACAGTAAAGATTGATTTAAGTGAATTTACAAATATTTAATTTTTATGACTTTTACGTCAATTGTTTACAAAGCAACTAAACACGAGAAAGAATGTTATATTCTAAACTTATTATTATTATTCCAACTAAAAATTATATCCTATATAGAGTTTGTGGGGTCATGGGCCCAAAATCATACAATGGGGCGTGGGGCTTTGGCCGAGAGCGTGGTAGTTCGAGTCCGAGGAGGAATATCTCCTCGGACCAGCTAAAGCACAGTCAGATATAAGTTCTAAATAGTCAGAGTGACCTTCTAAGAAGTTCTAAAGGATAAGAACTTAGGAATATCTAAGGAAAATCTGCTAACATCGCATTTATGTGGACAAGACTCCTGAACAGTGCTATATCGGTTACCGCAACTCACAGAACGCTAGAGAGAGTGTCTGATGGGACAGGCATTCAAGTATAGACTTGGATGATTAACAAGTGGAAGGCCAGGATCGTTCAAATGGGACTATATAATATGAGAAACCTCCCATGGAGAGGGGATCTTGAGATTAACAGAGAAAACACTGTAGCAATCTCAAGAACTCCTGTACCCATTCTCATTCAATATTTACTAGAACAAAGCTCTTTGGATTGTGCCGAGAACAAACTTTCTTTGATAAACTCAGTTCATCTCTGTTTGATTGTCATGAACACCATATTAACTATTATCCATGCACTAAAGCCTAGTTATTTGACCCATTCTCTACAAATTTATTGTACTAAGCTCGCTGGTCTCCTTGGGCTTGGGCAGCAAAATGTATCCCTACAGAGTTTATAAAAATTATCATATAAATTCATTTAATATAAATAAATAATGCACGACTATAAATAATTAATATGTGCACTTACTCTATTGGCTAATTCAATGAACTAATATCTTGATATAAATGCGAATTTTGTTGAAGTAGAAGCCTACATAAAAAGAATATCAAGGAATGCATTACATGACATAACTTTATGATCTTTAACATGAGGTCTCTGCTTTTATGTATACTAGCCGCGAACCCGCGCGTTGCGCGTGATAATTATTTTTATGGTAGTTTTATTAAAAATAATTTTACAATTTAAACTAATCTAATAATGAGTAATGTATTTCGTAATTATATTTTTATTTATTATAGGAACAATCATAAATGTAATATAGGAACAATCCAAAACACCAAAAAAAACGTAAACTAAAAAAAATTAATAAAACTTAACAATGATTAATTGAACCAATATTAGGATAAAATTTTGTTTTTGATAATCTATTAAGGTTATTTTCTTTGTAGAAATTATAATTTCGGCCGCCCAAAACATATTATCAAATAAACAATTATTAGCAAAATCTAAGAATTAAATTTCTATACATGCATTGTTATAAAATAATAATAATAAAAATAAAATTGCAAAAGTTATAATTTGTCACCTATCCAATTATTTTCGTTTGGCTAACCTTTGCTTTTCTTTAAATAAATGGCATTATAGAGTACTTATAATACAACTATTAAGAGTACTTTGTCCACCACAAAGGATTAAAAAATAAACAAAAATTAGTAAAGTCTCATAGTTTAACATCTAAATTGAGCACTATAAAAAATCATGCTATGTAACAGAATAAATACCAAATTATCCAAATCATGCTATGTAATAGAATAATATTATATTTTTATATGTTATATTTAATTCTTTAGAACGCAATAGGATAACATTTAACAATCAAAGAGAATAAAAAAAAAAAAAACAACAACAACAACAATTTAAAAAACAAAACTAAATCACAATTTTAAAAACAAAACTAAATAGCATTAACCCAAAATAGAGTTTTAAAGAATATAAAAAATTATCAACCTAAAGTAGAGATGCAAGAAAAATAAAAAAATCCACCAAAAAAATTAGAGAGAGAGAGGGAACCTTTTTTTTTTTTTTTTTTGTGTGGGAAAACTATGCATAGAATGGAAGAGATAGTGACAAATTTATAGTAAAAGGATATGAATAAGAAGAGACAAAAATAAAGGAAGATGAAGGGAAAGAGGAAGAATAATATTAATGTAGAGGGTAGTGGGGAGATGAAAAGGTAAGGGAGGGAGAAAGATTGAAGAAGTAGTGGGGAGATGAAATGGTAAGGGAGAGAAAAAGGTTGGAGAAGTGTAAATATTAAAAAAATAAATGTTAAAAACAATTATAAGAAAAAAGAAAAAAGAAAAAAAAAAAAAACCCTAAAGCTTGAAAGGCTTCAACATTTTGTTTTTTTTTTTTTCTTCCTTTAAGCTGAAAAGGCTCATACAAAACCCTAAAGTTGAACTGAAAAGGCTTTGGGTTGGGCTTGATAGTGGAACTAAATAAATAAGAGGTGGGCTGGATTAATTATACAGATTTATTATAGAGTGATAGTGGAAGTAAATAAATAAGTAGTGGGCTGGATTTATTATAGGGTGATAGTGGAAGTAAATAAATAAGTAGTGGGTTGCATTTATAGGGTTGAAAATTGTAAAAACCATTTTAAATTGTAGGACAAATTATATTTTAAAAAAGAAAAGAAAAAAAAAGAATGACGTGGCAGCTGATGTGGCGCAACGTGAGAGCAGCAGCATTAAATGCTACGTTTCAGCTTTTAGTAATATATAAATTAGCCTTTAACCTACACTATGTGCAAGAATTAATTATGTAGAATATATATTTTTTTATAAAAATTAGACTCAGCGTTCACTTGAATTTGAAAATACCAATACCAATTTACCAAACAAATATATTGTAGAAATGAAAATCATACCAGAAATTTCAGCAACAAATTAAAACGGAACCCCAAGGACAAGGACAAAATATATAAACTCAAAATAATAAACTCCCTAAAGAACTAAGTACTAATTAATGTATGCTAGCCTAACAAAACTAAACCCACTTAAAATTTGCAATGAAGGTTAGCTAAGATGTCATGGATGAGCTCATTTGCCAGATATTGATACACCTTTGTGTCATATGAACTCCATCCCAACTATTGCGTTCATCTGAATTGGAACAAATTAACAGTGCCACCTTTCTTCTGCCATGCTAAAGTCATAATCACCTCCAAGATCACAGCAAGATTTTTGCACAAATGCATCATCAAATCTTGTACCTTGAAAAATCACAAAATCCATTACTAAATCTCCATTATATTGTGTCCTATTAATCATGCATTCTATTAGAAGTGTAGAGAGACTCAACAAGAACTGGAGAATAAAGGTAAACCCATTTGAAAGCATTGCAATAATCACCACCGTATACTATAACAACAAGAAGATTTTATTTTCTCAAATTTTCAAGGGCTTGCTTGAGTAGATCATTGTGATTTATTGAGAAAATTAATCAATCTCTTCAAGTAGTAAATTTTTTTCATAAGTAGCAGAATTGTTGGTCTAGAATGCTGCAAGATAGATTGGTAAATAGCATATTGGGAAGATTTTAAGGACAACCACTCGGTTAGCACCATAACCAATGACCCTATGGAACAATAATAGAGAATTAGGAATCAATAAACATTGAAAGTCATTTTGCAAGAAAAAAGAAGAATAGAAGAAAGAAATGAATTTATTTTGTTTTCTAAATAGAGTTACTATAACAGCATCCTTTATTGCTTGGTCAACTTCTAGAGCCATGTATCTAACCTCCTCAATTGTTTTGCCTTGAAACAATGCATAGTTATAATCATTCTTTCCAATTTCTCCAACCATGAATAAGGATATTTTAAGCTTCTCAATACATCTAATATTGTACATTATTTTCTCAGTCCTCCATTTTATGACAGCTTTATGTTCCAATTTGGAATTGCAAAGTAATTGACCAGTGTTTGAATAATGTGAACATGCTGCTGCAAGTAATATGAAATCTTTCTCTCTCTTGGTCTTAAATTTTAGAAAGGGAAAAGATAAGACAAAAGTCCGTTTAATTTTTTGTTCCTCATGTTTATGCCTAGATTAAGATTATTAATTTCTTATATATAGAAGATCATTTATGTTGCAAGATATCTTTGTCATTGAATATTCTCCTTTTTGGTACAGAAGATCACTATGCAAATTGATTCAAAAAAAAAAAATCACTATGCAAATTTATTGGAAGGCCTCTGCATATAATGGTACCCTCAAGCTTCGTCTTAAATCAGACAATATTTTCTTGGTCAGTTGGCTACATCAATTTAATTGTGAAACTGCTTCATGTATTTTAAGATTTTGTATCATTAAGCTGTTTTATAAAGTATAGAGATACATTCTTATCAATTACTTTTAAAAAAAAAAAGAAAAAAGAAAAGAAGATATACATAAATTCATTATTCATATACACACATGAACATAGAAATATAATACAAACAAACACCCACACCCTCATATATATCTTCCAATCTCCAGGTTTTGATTTTATACATCAAAATCATTGATTGTAATCAAAGTCTCTCAGACTATTTTTCCCTCTCAAGAAAATTAAACGAATATCCCATTTGTCTTCTTTGACATTATCAAGACTCAAGAGCAGTTTTATTTGGAACGAATCAAATATGCCTACGGCCCAGCGGACCATTCCACCACAAGACCAAGCCCAAAAGATGGATAAAAAGTACATGCATTAGAGATTCTGCTGTATTGACCAAACCCATACGCACAGGAGGAAGGATCCAAGTCCAATACATTGGATAATTAGGAGAACTGGTGATCATTTTGGACTGATAATGGGCTCATTCAAGGACCTTCTGATGGTCTTGGAACACAAAAGGGACCAATAGTTTCAGGCAAAGCCTCAAACAGGCAAGTGACTAATATGATTGTTAGCATGTCAGCTGCAGAGTTCAGTCCTAGGCCTTTTTGGCCTTCTGTATTTTTTAAGATTTCATCACCATTTATTCCAATTTAAAAATATAAAATAAAATGAAAATGTGGACTTCTCTTAAAATGTAATTTTGAAATCTCTGATTTGTTTACGCCAATATTTTTTTTTTTTAAGTAAGAGGTGCTAAATTTTTACAACTTGATTGGACCAATAAAAACTTATCATTTGACTAAAACAACCAAATGTTAAACAAATATTAATTAAATTATCTCTATTCTTCTCCAAATAATAGAGTTTATTCGCTTGAATGAATT
Organism: Notholithocarpus densiflorus; assembly: GCA_030021035.2. Lineage (NCBI taxonomy): Eukaryota > Viridiplantae > Streptophyta > Magnoliopsida > Fagales > Fagaceae > Notholithocarpus > Notholithocarpus densiflorus. The sequence continues at coordinate 3,933 of JARYZH020001504.1, read as the reverse complement.
AGTTGATACTAAAAATGTCAGAGTGAGGGGCTTCATCCATATGCTAATGGAGCTGGCTTAGTGAAGAATGAAGATCTGCTCACCACCAAAATTGTGGGATATTTGTTAGGTCTATAGTGTGTAGGATGGCAAATTTTGGAAAGCTGTGTTTTTGTACACCTTAGGCTTTGTGACTGAGTTCTCATTCACCATTAAACCAAATAAGATATATATGAAGGTTGGTGATCAAGTTGAAATTGCTATATTCAACATAGATATGTTGCTGTGAGAAGCTTCAATGTGTTTAACCAAAACTAAACGAGCAATAAAAAAAATCTGTTTAATATATTCATTGCGATAAAATTGGTTAACTTTAACAAACATGGTCTAAATTTTCCAACAATATGTGAAAAGAAGAAACAATGCAAGAAGTGTATGATATAACAAGTAACCTTAAGGAGTAATGAAAAATCTCTTGACTGATTAATGCAAATAAGAGTGATGCTAAGGATATTACAAGTTTTACTACAAACATTGATCAAAGATCGTAAACATCCATGATTGATTTTGATACTTTGCGAAAGCCAAAACATTGATCAAAGTTTGGTTCTTAGTTGTGACATTGAACGCAACACATTGATCCCAACCCAATCTCAATCCTCTTGCCCTTTTTCATAAGGTCCATGGAGGATTCTTGATATCAACTAGTATGCAACAATGTAATTACATACAATATTAACATTCATAGGAACTTTTTCTTTATGTTTAGTTTTTCATTTGTCTTTTCTCTTTACAGTTAGTTTTCTACTGCTAAATTTACCACAACATCAATCTCTTTCATTAGGTTAGTTGCATGGTGTGCTATATATATATATGTGAGAGTTAGTGCAATGAATGATACCCAAATGAGGTTATGTATCAACTTCTGAACTGACATCAAAATAGTGCTAAAAAATATATATCACTATCTCAGCCGACAAGTTTGCCAAAACCAATACCCCCCAAGTTGCCACATCACCGTCCCCTAAGCGTGCCTATTATGCTACATTATCTTCCTTAACAGCACACCATCCACTAAATATAGCCCGAACTCGATCTCACTAGGAAAAAAACCAAACCACACATGTTTCAACAAAACACAACCAAATAGTAAACTATTTTATAAGTCTGATATTTAATTAGGTCGGTATAGGTGTGCTGACATGTATACCACCACTGCTCCCCAAATCTTAACGTTGCTTACGTGTCATGTCACTGTACCACACGTGTTCCACACCGATTGGTGACTTTCAAAGTCAATTTTCACAGGCGCCAAACGTACGTTCCTTCCTTCAACGGCAGTTAGGCACAAAATAAAAGAGTTCAAATTTTTTGTAGCATTACATAGTACAATTCCTTCTTTGCATTGAACACATCCATCTCTCTCAACGGCTTAGTTTTTATCTTCTTATTAAGCCCACGTACATGTTTTTGCATTTCTTGTGTGTCATCCACTCTCTCCCTCTACAATACTACAATGGGATTTTGTAAATTTTCCATGTACAATATCCTATGTTTGGTCATTGTTTTGTATGGTGTCTTTGGTGCACAAAATTCTCAGCTTATGAATGATAAAGCAGCATTGCTTTCTTTCATGTCAGGGATTGTTTCAGACCCTGGACATGTCCTTCAGAATTGGAACTCTTCGGGTGTTCATGTTTGCAACTGGGCAAGAGTGAGGTGCAACAATGAAAGCGACAGTGTCACAGAGCTTATTCTCAATGCAACATGGCTTAGTGGCACTATTTCTCCATCGCTAGCCAATCTTTCCTCCTTGACTATTCTTGATTTATCAAGGAATTTCTTTAAAGGTCCTATTCCTAAAGAGTTGGGCTCTCTCTCTCGGCTCAGACAACTCAGCTTGTCAGGGAACTTTCTTGAGGGGAAAATTCCCTACCACTTGGGATTTCTTCAAAACATGGTATATCTTGATTTGGGAAGTAACAAGCTTCAAGGTGAAATCCCGGAATCTCTTTTCTGTAATGGGTCTTTATCCTTGAAGTATATTGACCTTTCTAACAATTCTTTAAGTGGAGAAATCCCCTTAAAGAATGAATGTGGGCTTAAAGAGTTGCGGTTTCTTTTGCTTTGGTCGAATAGGCTTGTGGGACATGTACCACGAGCCCTTTCAAATTCCACACAACTTAAATGGCTGGACTTGGAGTCTAACATGTTAACTGGGGAGCTACCATCAGAGATTGTAATTGAAATGCCAAGGTTACAAATACTCTATTTGTCCTATAATAGCTTTGTTAGCAATGATGGTAACAACAACCTTGAACCTTTCTTTGCTTCCTTAGGAAATTGTTCTGACCTTCTAGAACTCGAATTGGCGGGAAATAACCTTCGTGGGAAAATACCTCCCATTATTGGTGATCTTTCTACCAATCTTGTGCAACTTCATCTTGATGAGAATCTTATCTATGGCTTTATTCCTCCTCACATTTCAAACCTTGTGAATCTTACCCTCTTAAACTTGTCTAGTAACTTATTGAATGGTTCAATCCCACCTGAACTATGTCGAATGGGAAAGCTAGAGAGGGTTTACTTGTCAAATAATTCACTCTCTGGTGAGATTCCGCCAACTCTTGGCAACATTCCCCATCTAGGTCTTCTAGATTTATCAAGAAACAAGCTATCGGGTTCAATTCCGGATAGCTTTGCAAACCTTCCCCAGTTAAGAAGACTCATGCTTTATCAAAACCAGCTCTCAGGAACAATATCACCAAGTTTAGGCCAATGTGTCAATTTAGAAATTCTAGACCTCTCTCACAATAAGATTTCTGGGGTGATTCCTAGTGAAGTTGCAGAGTTGAGGAGCTTGAAGTTATACTTGAATTTGTCTAGCAATCACTTATATGGGCCTTTACCATTAGAGCTTAGTAAAATGGACATGGTGCTAGCTATAGATTTATCCTATAACAATCTCTCTGGCACAATCCCAACACAACTCAAAAGTTGCATTGCACTAGAGAGTCTCAACCTTTCGCGTAATTTTTTAGAAGGATCCCTTCCATTTTCAGTAGGGCAATTGCCTTATCTAAAAGCACTTGATGTCTCTTCGAACCAATTGATCGGTGGGATACCACAATCTTTGCAGGTGTCCTCTACTCTCAAGCATGTGAACTTCTCTTTCAACAAATTCTCTGGAAATGTATCTAATGAGGGAGCGTTTTCATTGCTCACCATAGACTCTTTCCTTGGAAATGATGGCCTTTGTGGCTCAATTGAAGGCATGCCAAAGTGCTCGAATAGACATTCTCATCTTATGCTTATTTTGTCAATTCTCCTCTCATTACTTGCCATTCCCATTGTATGCATACTTGGGTACCGTCTTGTACAAAGGTCAAGAATCCAATCACAATTGGAAATTTTCAATGGAGGGGACTTGGAGGAGGAAGAACAAGAAAGGAAAGAGCTCAAGCACCCTAGAATCTCATATGGTCAACTCATTGAAGCCACCGGTGGGTTCAGTGCTTCAAGCCTAATTGGTTCAGGCCAGTTTGGTCACGTCTATAAGGGAGTTCTTCATGATAATACTAGAATTGCTGTAAAGGTTCTGGATACAAAGTCAGCTACAGAAACTCCATGGAGCTTTAAGAGAGAATGCCAAGTCCTAAAGAGGACAAGGCACAGGAATTTAATAAGGATCATCACAATTTGCAGTAGGCCAGACTTCAAGGCTCTTGTTCTTCCACTGATGTCGAATGGAAGCTTAGAGAGGCATCTCTACCCAAGCCATGGATTGAAACGTGGTCTGGATTTGATACAACTAGTGAACATATGCAGTGATGTTGCTGAAGCAGTGGCCTACTTGCACCATCATTCTCCAGTTAAAGTTGTACACTGTGATCTAAAACCGAGCAATATTCTTCTTGATGATGACTTGACAGCTTTGGTAACTGATTTTGGAAT